>SCHK01104181.1:2166-18045 GCA_004124795.1 Poropuntius huangchuchieni
TTCTACTTATTATTTTAATGGAAACTGAAACAGGATCTTTGGTTAATAAAAAGGTATTTATTTGAAATGGACATATTTTGTAATATTATAAATGTTGTTCTGCATTTTTGATCAACATAATCATTCTTTCTACAGAAAATGTACTGTATGTATTTTAGATTTAGTGTAAATAGCTGCTGCCTTAACTGAATAGCCTTAACTGTTTTGAACTGTTCTAGATTCATCATAGGACATAAAATCATTATGTAATTAAGGGCTGTATATGTGCCTGAATCATACACGAAACGAAACACTGCATTACATTTGACAGGAACCAGCTTGTGTGGTAATTTATAAATGATTTTAATAGCTACTGATGTGTAGGAGGCAGATAAATATCTTACACAATCAAAAATATGAAGGTATTGGTGGTGACACAATGTATATCTCTCTCCATCACTCCCTTTATCCTCACACACACCTGCTCCATTGCCATGCAAAGCCTCTAGCGTTGTTGTTGTGTGTGTGTGTGTGTGTGTGTGTGTGTGTTTGTGTGTGTGTGTGTGTGTGTGTGTGTGTGTGTGTGTACCCATTCCGTCCCAGTCACACCTGAGCCTGACTGTGCCCACTGGTCCTCTACTAAAATGGATTATCTCACTCGCTCGCTTTTTTGGCATCTGTTACATCAAAATTCATAGACATGCCTCTCAATAAACGGACACTCTGGCTGCTGAAAAAGAATCATATGCATGAAATCCAGTTTATCTGGTCATGCAGGTAATATTAACACTATGATCATGAATGTAACTCCGGGTGGGCGAGATTGGCTGAGCTCCACCCAGCTAGTTCTTATGAAACATTATCCACCCAATCACAGAAATAAAGTCACAACTGGGAGATATGAAGTCACAATTACAAGAAAAAAGGCAAAATTGTGAGAGATAAAAGTCAAATTCTCAGATATAAAGTCACAAGTGTGAGATAAAATCCCAACTGTAAGGATGGAAAATTGTGCGATATAGTCATAATTGTTTGAAAAAAGTGTTGATTGTGAGATATAATGTGGCTATTGTGAGATCTAAAGTCAGAAGTGTGAGAAAAAATATTGGCAATTGTGAGATATAAAGTCAGATTGCCAGAACTAAAATGGCAGTTATGAAAAAAGCAGCAATTATAAAATGGTCAATGCTACAAAAAAAACACACCAATTGTGAGAAATAGTCCCAAAAAAGCATTGATTATGAAGCATAATGTGATGTCCATGAGAAAAAGCAGCAATTGTAAAATATAAAGTCAGATTATAAGATCCAATATCACAATTATGAGAAAAAAAAATGATAGTTGTGAAATATAAGAACAAAATGTGAAATCTAAAGTTGCTATTATAAGAAAGAAAATGAAAATTGTGAGTTAGTCACACCCTGAGAAAAACCGTCAGGTGTGTTATATATAAATCAAATGTTATATAAAAAGCAGATATTCTGAGATATAATTTCATGAGAAAAAATGTCAATTGTGAGATATGGCCGCAATTATGTGAAAAAGTGTTGATTATGATATAAAATGACAATTATAAGAAAAAGCGGATATTGTAAAAGCAGTATTTTAGCAAAAGTCACACTTGTTTTGTTTTTTTTAAATACTCCTATTATGTTTGTTTGCTTTTTCCCCATTATCCTATGCTAATGAAGTGTTATGCTGATACTCCACATAAAATTAAAAGCCATAATGCTCTATATTTACAAAAAGGGAATTTATTCAGTGTGCACCCTTCCTGTAAAGTGCATTTGTCGCAGATTGGGAAGCTGGGGAGCTATCAGATGTGAGACAGAGACAGCATTTTCTATGGCAGCAAATTGAATCTTTTTATCTTCAGAATCTCCCTCTGTTCAGATGCCATGATTGTGCTGCTTACAGACAATGTTAAATGAACACAGCCAATCGTTGAGAATTGAATCTATGTAGAATCTCTTTCTGTAATGACTGTTTCTGCTCTGTGGCTGAACTCTCTTACTTTGATGTAAGTAATCCCATCATGCAGGGATTGGGCGGAGGCGACCATGTTTGTGTGTTTGGGCCAATATTAGCATGATTGCAATGCTAGCCATCTGGTTGTAGTGTCAGAATAAAGGCGCTCAGGGTGATTTGGTGGTTTTGACATTTGTGCCGGTGCAGTGATACAGAGTTAAGCTCCTCTGTGAAAAAAAAACACTGAATCCTGGCCGAATCCAGATGGATTATGGGTGTTTAAACACGAAGCATGTTTTAGTGAATGTGAAGAGATTAGCAGGCAGTTTAGCTAACAGGAGATTTAGCATTGATTCCAATAGTAATTTATGTGAATGAGGGCCAAAAGCTAATCAAACTGAGAGCAAAGCGATCTGATTAAGCGTGCCAATGAAAACATATTGGTCAAATTTCTGACATGTTGGAAAGGAGAATGCTTTTTTAATCAAAAAACGAATAAGTATGACTTCAGTTAAAAAGCCAAGCTTAAAAAGCCTCAGATACAAGCAAAACCTACTAAAAGAAAAAGTAAAAAGTGTAGGATGTTTCTTTTTGCAGCCAGCAGAATTCAGAGTAGCTTATGTAATTCAAATCTTCAGCAGAGCTTCATCAATGTCTCATTTTAACTTGCTTTTTTGAGTTTTCACACAAAGATAATGCTTTGTGCTATGAAAATCAGGTCAAGAATACCTATAATAATAATAATATATATATATATATATACATTCTAGTGTGAATAGTAGCTGACAGTTTAATATCACATTCCTAATTTAATGTAAAATAACTTTACACAATATTTAGTTACTAAAAATACTTTACTTACCAGTGTTGGTATCGTTAACTAAAATGATTAAAATGTTTCATATGTAAATTTAACTAAACAAAAAACTAAATCCAAATAAAACTTTTGAATAATTGAAATAAAGCTGTGAAAGAAATATAGTTATTACATAAAAGACTTGCCTTTAACAAAGCAATTATCTGAAATAAAATAAGTTTAAATTGAAGTACTAAATTTACTAAAGCTAAAACTAAACTAAAATAAAGTTAATTAGAATTATTTAAAAACAAAAGAAAATGACAAAAGCTCAAAACTGAATCTAAACTGAAATCAAAATAAAAACTGAAAATATAAAAAAAGATCATTCAAAATACTACATGGTATATAAAATACCAAGTACTAAATCTTATATAGTATTTAAATAATAGTAAAATTACACTGCATTAACAAGGCTGTCAAAAGATTTTTTTTTTTTTAAATGATACTAGGAGGTTATGCATTGTATGATTAATTTGCGTTTGATTTATATTGCTTCATAAATAAAATACATTTAAACAAAGATTTAAATATATTTTATTCTTATCCATATTTCCTTGAATGAGTTCAATAAATATCAATGCTTTGTGTTCTTCTACTACTACTTTTACTGAAAATAAGACCAAGGGCACACGCTTTCAGAGGTGTACGCTGGGTCATGTCGTTCTCAGCTGTCTCCAGAGGACACTTCATCCAGTCGTGTGACATCAGCACAACCCCCATTGGCCTGAGTTCACTTCTGCCCATGTTCAGCCTCCAGGACTGAGGTAAAACCATTTTACTGTACACATGGGGGTTACTGATGCGAATGAGAGTAAAAAAAATACAGGGAAGGACAAAATGAATGTCAAACAGCCTCATCTAAGGCTTCTGCGATATGCTCAAAATCCTAATCAGTATGCATTTAAAACACCATCAGCATGCATGCATGCATTTTAGACATTCTTTTAGAGAGATTTCTCAATGTATTGATTTAGCTTCCTCGCTGATGTGTAACCTTTTCAAGAGATGAATTCCTGCAGTGCAGTAGAAATAAACTGGATTAAATCATACTGTACACACAAACTGCAGGCCAGGTCTCAGTTAATGAATTTTTTTCCCCCTCCTCATATTGGGTTATAAAATGTGCCGCAGTCTATCAGCTATTTGTCACTGCAGGCTGGATCGCCTGAATGCTGATTTTCTCAGAAAGGTGCTGATAATGTGTTTGGGTTTAACAGATTTTGTAAAGTGACACTAATGCAAGATAACTATAATGCAATCAAACAGTAAATTCCATTTATGTGTAAATTCCAAATTGATTTTTTTCTACATATGATAAGTGTACACTGCAGTTACAGTGGAGTCAAACATTTACTGTTACATAGGATTAGTTTCCCCAAAAATGAACATTTGCTGAAAATGTAATCACCCACAGGTCATCCAAGATGTAGATTAGTTTTTTCTTCATCAGAACAGATTTTGAGAAATTTTGCATCGCATCACTTGCTCACCAATGGATCCTCTGCAGTGAATGGGTGCCGTCAGGATAAGAGTCCAAACAGCTGATAAAAACATCACAATAATCCACACAACTCCAGTCCATCATTTAACTTTTTGTGAAGAGAAAAGAAAAAAAAAAGCACATTTCTCTCCTGAGATTTTCACTGGAGAATGTAATATTAAGGATAAAGGGGTCGTATTTCAATGATTTTAAGTTAAAAACATCTTGATGAATTTGTTTCTTACAAACATGCAGCTTCTGGAGACATGTGGTCATTGTGGAATATCGTGATGTATTTATCAGCTGTTCAGACTCTCATTCTGACGGCACCCATTCACTGCAGAGGATCCAACTGGTGAACAAGTAATGTAAGGCTAAATTTCATAACAACATGATTTACAGCAGTCTAAACAGAACTGTGAATGTGCAATAAGCCAACTGCACACTAGGGTTTACAATAGTATCATTAATTTGTGTTAATTATAACATTTCTGTTTGGTTTTAAAACTGAAGCAGATAAATATGTTCTCCTGGTTCACGTCACAAAGAAGGTAAAGGACAGGGTAGATGCCCTCATAAGAGCAGTATATGGTACCACACTGTTTCTGTCTCATGCTCTTTCACTTAAACACTGAACCTCTCTCCTGAGTACACCAACTGGAGTCTCATCTCACTTCAGCTCTTCACTCTTCATATTTAACCTTAATGTAGATGTCTTAATTAAGCACAAGCTGTAGTTTGCGATAAAAGTAGATGTTTGGTTAAATGAAGCTATATCTTACAGCTGTAATGAACGATGGCTTTAGCAAGGACGTTTAGATATGATATAATCACTATGTTTGATTCATTCACAATATGCTCTTGTTGACTTTGCTGACGATATGATGGAAGTGTGCTTTAGTGACTGCATGCATGATTATTAACAATTAATTAATACTCAAAAATGTTCACAGATGACTTTCTATTTATGTATTTCACGAATTGCTGATTCATATTGATCATGAATATTGATTATCAGTTGATATTAGATATTTGTTTCATTTATTAGTTATTTGTATTGGTTGATCTAGAATATTTAATTGATATTAATGATATTTTTACTGTATTTTACATTGAATCGTACCAGCTTTTCTTTAAAATGACGTTTCCTCTACTTAAAAAAATTTCAGAGCAAATGCATAATGAGATAAATATTGCCGTCAAAATACAATATCACCCAGCTGTACTTCTGGTCAGTGCAAAAAAAAAAAAAAAACTGTATAGCTGCTCATCGCTGCAGATTTAACCCTCTATATTCCCAGGCTCCCTCAGGGCACTCTCGTTTCATGACCCACTTTTATGTTCAGTCTCTCGGGATTTTTACGACCATTTACCTTAAAGAGACAGTCTGTGGTTTTCCTTATCCTTGTGGATCTGCTTTGATTTTCTGGTATGAAAACTCAACCTAAAAACCATTCAAGTTTTATGTTTTCTATTTATGTTGCTTCACTTGGTTGCATCAGTAACCTTGCTGTTTTTCTCTTATTTTTCAGTCAAGGTTTGCTATTAATATCTGCTGCGTAGGATTGCAAACAGAAACTGAATCATGTATTTCTTCTAGAGGAGTTTTATATTAATATATAGAGGCTTTTTGAAGAGAACTGGTGTTGTCGGAGCATCTCATCCATACTGCAGTGCGGTCTATGCGCATAGTGTCAGATAATGCCCCTGAGAAGGTGACTATCCAATATTGTCCTTGTGTAACAGACAGAAGATGCTCTGCTAAACCCCAACCAACGTCACAGAGTCCAAGGACAGAGCACACACACACACACACACACATTGACTCGGATGCTTTCCTGCTGGTATAGAATTTCAGCATGCTGAGTCACTACGCAACACAGCCGCTCAATGAATGCACAGAAGAGCTTTCTGAGGAAGGAAAAGTGATGCTGAAAAGACTTCATGCCAGGCATAATATTATAACTCAGGCTGATCCAGATATCCCAATAATTATAATTGTAAATGAAACTATCATTCATGTCGAGCCAATAATTTGTTTAAATTATTTAGTATTTTTGTAGTGGATGATCTTGTATATTTAATTGTGCATGCTCATTTCCCCTATATGTTATCTAAAATGTACTTAAAGCCATTTAACAACACCAATAAAATTAAAAATAAAAACATATATTTTTACATATTATAAACTATAATTATGATCATTTATATAATATACATGAAGGAATACTACTATTTATATAATATAATGTAATATTATATTATATTATATTATAGTATTAGTTATAAAACATTATAAACAACAACAAAAAAAACATGGTTGATCCAGGTAAGACAAAAATTCCAACTGTATATATAAATATTTTTCATTATGGCAAATCAAGAATAAAAGGCCAGTATTAAAATTCTATACTTTTGTCTAAATAAATTAAAAAATAAAATTTAGACAAGAAAGAATTAAAAATAATTATGATTTGATAAAGATGTGTTATTTTAAATTATATTGCAGAAATTATTGTAGTTGTTAATCAATATTTTTATACATTTTATTTTTATTTATTTATTTTTGTCATATTCATTTTATCGATTGTTAAAAATAACTTTTTAGATCATATGATTTTTAGATGGTAATATAAATGTAAATATATGAAAATGAACATGCACATAGATAACAGTGGCATGCGGTGGTGTTTTAAAATGAGGAGGCAGTTATATATATATATACAGTATATATATATAGAGAGAGAGAGAGAGATAGATATAGATAGATTCCAAGGTTCCATTACTCATAGATATCTGCATGTTTTGTATTTTACATTATGTTTTGTACTAGTAGTCCATTTTAGCTCTCTGTTTGTCTCAATGAGACAACATCTTTTATCCTGAGGTCTGATTTATCTTTCCCAGAGCTCTCCACTCGGGCTCATTTTCATAGGAAAGCCATAAACCGGGTCTCAACGGGAGGAATTCTGGATAATGTATTCCAGGAGAGTCAGCAGAGAGCTTGAACTAAACATTATCTTTATTCTTTACCATTAAATTAAAAATAAAACCCCTCCTAAACCAGATCATGCCATTAGTAATCACAAGGGAGAAATTATATAAAACTGCACGAACAATTGCAGGCTCATGGCTGATCTAAACAGAAATCTATAATTCATTTCGACTGTTGGTACATTGTGCATCCGCGTGCAGAGATTGGAGATGTTACACTGGTCTCTACACCCTTGCACAAAGCTAATGCAACACCCAAATGTCAGGGCGAGTGCAATCATGGATAATGACAGGCTAGTGGTGCATTTCAGACATGGAGACAGCCATGCCGGTGTACAGTAGACTAATAGACAGCGTGATTTATTCAGCAGCCTCTTTAACACAGTTCATGACTTGCCAGAATTGGTCTTTGGGATTAAAAATACGAGTCATTGTCAGCAAATATCTAAAACATTTAGAATACTACAGAAGCCTATTTTTCATTTTTCGTGTAAATTATCCTTCTCTATGGTTGGTTTGTTGCTAATAGTGCTTAATAATGCAAGCAATGGATTTTAATACTTTTCTAAGAGATAAGATGCAGTTATTGCATGACAGATGATAAAATGGGAGGAAAAAATCCATTTTATTGTCTCTGAATAGAGCATCTAAAGAGTATTTTTAAGTAACCTAACCAACCTAAGATGGTTTGCCAGTCTAAGTTGGTTTAAGATGGTCTTGACTTCCTAAAAATTGCTTAAAACCCTTCTAAAATCAACCATGAGCTGGTTTAAGCTGTGTCTCAGAATATAAGATCTAGTTTGTTTTGCTACTCCCTTTTTAATTTCACTCTGCCCTTCATTTAACCCCTCATTCTTTTTTCATCCACACTAGAATTAATCATCATTAACTGCTATTTTTATCCTGGTGTGTGTCTTGTCGATGTGTTCTTTATACACGGTGTGAAGGTAGGTTTGCTTGTGTATTAGATTGGAGGAGAAACCTTGATGAGTAGCTGCTTCTGAAACAATAAAGAGCCACATACTGGATCCATACTCCCCAGCTCTGTTAATGGAAAACAATAAACAATGTCCATTGCCACAAACGCTGCTTAATAAATACCACGTTATATACGCTGACGTGAAAGGCATGGAGTTCTCTTTGAGCTTTAAAGGAGTTATAAATGTCCTCCTTTTAAGTGAAGCATGAATCACACGCTTACAGTTTGCCGCAAGGCACATTAACTATCCTCTCTTCACTTGCCATACACAAGTATGCACACTGTGATCTAGTACTCTCATCTCAGTTCAGCTTGTTGTTATGTTAAAACATTGTCATCTAAAGGGGTGTCATATACCCCTCATATAGGCTTTGTGTTTGTGGATATAAATCTGACATTCCCTCTAGATGGTCTTTATGACTCATATTAATGGGTTTATATAAGAAATCTAGTGCTGTCAAACGACTATTCGCGATTAATCGCATCCAAAATAAAAGTTTTGGTTTACGTAATATATATGTGTGTAGTGTGTATATTCATTATGTATATATAAATACGCACACATGCATGTATATATATTTAAGAAAAATATGTTATGTTTATATATTGAATGTATTTCTAAATAATATAAATTATATGAATATAAATATATACATGTAAATCCATTAAATATGTTAAAAATAAATATTGTATGTGTGTGTATTTATATATACATAATAAATATACACAGTACACGCATATATATTGCGTAAACAAAAACTTTTAATTTGCCGATTAATCGCAATTAATCCTTTGACAGCACTAATATCATATGTTTCCCTGAATACTGAATGTGTAATTTAGCTAAATATGGTAAGTAGGGCATAGTATAAGCTCAATTCATGAAAATGGATCAACAAATAGGCAGGCTAACAAAAGAACTGGTTCATTCAGAGCTAGACTAATGCCGATGAAAGACCCTTTAGACAAATAATGTGAGTCATTTACACAGATGCTGTCCATGTGTACTCTTGCTGTTCCCTTTATACTACATCCTACAGCGCATATGTACAGCTCCCTATCAATATCGCATATTTTAAAGGTAAAAACAAATCAAAACAGACAATGACAATCTAAGCAAGTGCGTATGTGCATTTGGTCAGTTTCCGCTAATGGCTTTGCTCTCTATCTGACCCTGTGTCTGATCTTTATTATGTGTACTGGATCTCATGTCCCTGTAGAAGACAGTGAAACCAACACACACACACACACACACACACCCACGGCACAACAAACCGCAGGAAAACAAATCCATCATCTCATGTGTGAGGAAGACAGAATCCAGCGCAGGTGTTCGGAGCGTTTATGGCTTTTAATGATCAGGTTTCAGTCAATATTGATTAAATGCGTGAGCCTCTCATTTAGACTGGACAATGCAACAGCATTTTCACTATTATGTCGTATTTTCTGTGCTTTCAGTTCGAAGTTAGCATAAGGTGTTTCAGCAACATTAACTGATTTATTACAAACCAAACAAACTCGAAATGTTTAATGCGATTGTGGTGAAAGATGTGGGCATAATAAAAATCAATCACAAATAAGTCAGTCACAAATAAGGATGTCCAAAATGATGGAAAGGTTAAATGATTTTTGAAATATTTAAAACATTTCAAACAGAATTTTATTTGATTTAAAAAATCATTTTTCCAGGTAAAATATTTTACCCCATTTGATCTGAACAAACTGTCCCTTTTCATAAAAGGTCAAAATATATGATTAATAAATAGACTTTGGGTCCTTTTTGAAAACTGTTTTTTGGGTTTTTTGTCACATGACTACAAAATGACTTTGATTTGGTGTACATATTAATGATATTTTTAAACAAAATTATTATTTTTTAAAGCAATACTATATATTATTTTATAGTAATTATAAAATAAAATATGTCAAAAATATGTAAAATATTTCCCCCCAGCCATATATTTTTTATGAATTGCATTTTTATGTATTTACATATTTTTAATAGGATTAAAAATGACTCCTATAGATTAATTAAAAATATATTTGTGTTAAATAGTACAAAATGTAAAATATAAAAGTGCCAATTTTATTTAACAATATCAAGCTACAAATAAAATACATTAAATGATTCTAAAAAGCATTTCAATTTAATAATAATAATAATTAATAAATAACTAGGCGTTTGATCACGGCAAAGTTCATATTTACATTGTAAAAAATACTTTTTTTCGAATTTGTGAATGTAGAGATTGAAGTGAGATGAGTGGAGTAGCCTACGTTTTACAATAAAATACCTAAAATATTATTTAGGCTACTTGTCTTTTCTTTATCATTTGAAATTAGCAAGCAATCTCTCATTGAAAATGCAGTACCTCAAAAAGAGTGAGTTATATTTGTAATAATATATTTTATTGATTTTTTCAGAAGCTATTTTAAAACGATTATCTCCTTATCCTGCTGCATAATCAAAATATTTCTCTAAACCGAAAGCACCTACAACCGCCATCAATCTGTCTGTACTAAACGCCATTCTGTTCCTGCACGCTATCTCAGCTAGTATGCACTACACATGACAGATACAGCTACACCTCTGAGGGATGCGCATTTGCTGCTCTCATTTTCCCTTATTCAACCAAACGTGAACCACTCCGCCATTTAACGATCCATCTGGAGATGCGAAGCAGCTGCATTCATGTTAAAAGCACGGGCACTTCCTGGGCAGATCAGTTCACCAGCTGGAGCTTTACGCAATGGAATATAATGCACTGGTGATCAATCACAGGGGTGAGGCTTTGCCAAAACGCATATATTAAGCTCATCTCTAGAACTAGAAGATAGAGTTATGCAAACATCCCCTCAATTCTATCCTCATTACGCCTATAAATAACAAACCGAGCTAAATAAAACAAAACGCAGAGGTCTGTCGACAGAACCCTGCGTAATTCCTCAAACGTCCGTGCAGAATAAGGGCGTTCCTGTGTGATAGACCATCTTTACACTGGTGCATCAAGCGTTTCTGGTGCTAGTCTGGTTCTCGTGCCATATATTAATAATTTAAACAACATACAATGAGAATAAAACCTATTCGTGTCATGATGTACAATGCGCATCCGCAGCATCCCGAGAGTAATGTCCTCCCCGTTCAGCACAATGGCAGGGAAACAGCCAGCCGCATCCAGGGGGAACCGAACGCTGAGGAACACTAATGACACATGCAACTGGAAGGTAGCCTACCATAAAAAGCACGCACATATGGTTGAATATTAAACCAAAGTAGCCGAGGATTAACATTATGGTCTTACTTTCGCCAACGACCGCCTTTAATCCAATTGGTGCCATGATGCTCCTGAGTGTTCGCCCGTGTGCTGTATCTTCTCCTCCCTCTCCTCCTCTTGCTGTCTCTGGCAGAGCGGAGCGGAGCGGTGCTGCGCACTCACAGCAGCTGACTGCGGAGATTCGTCACTGCGTAACCGCCCCTCCCTCACATGCGCTCGTGCTACCGGGCGCCGTTATATGCTGCGCTTTTGCCAAACGCTGAGGGCGCAGACACAGAATCACAAGTGAATCCCTCCTTGATTTCACGCTGATTTGTTCATGCCATGATCAGTGTGGAGGTTGTAAAATACCCTTGCAACTGTTTCCACTGTACGTGACCGCTACGTGACAAAAAGAGAAGGTCGCTTAATTAGAGAAGCAGCTAAAGGGTTAAATATTTTACACTGAATTTTAATTTATCTGACTACCAAGCGTTTACTTCATCAAATTAAAAACATAAATAGTTAAAATACGAATAAAAATTAAATTAAATTAAGATATACTGTTAAATTTTTCTGTTGTCATGATGTACAGTGTCATGTGTGATCATATTCCTGACTCTAGTGCAGCATTTAGTCATTTTGACCGCATGAGGGCGATAAACGTCTACTAAACGTATACCCTTTATCGTATTTTTTTTTTAGTAGGCCTAATATAAAATTATTATTATTTAAACAGTCATCTTTAAAAAATTAAATAATTTTTTTTTTACCATACATAGGCCTATAATATTACAATTAAATTGTTTAATTTTATAAATTGTTTAATTGCATTATTTCATCCAGCTTGTGTTTTTATAAAATATAATTATATATTTTAAACTTTGTTTTAAAAAAATCATATTACAATTACAGGCTATTATTATATAAATATTTCAAAATATTTGTATAATTTATTCATATTAAACAAAATTTGAGGAAAATATTTTTTATTAATAATAGTTTAAAATGTTTTAGGAAATTATATTATTATTTTATCTATCTGCCATGCCAGAATATAAAATAATACGATCAATAACATATCAATATTATTCAATCAAATGTTTTTTTTAAATAAAAGTATATATTTTTTAATAATTGCATTTTAAACTTGTTTTTAGGAAATTACATTATTTAATCTCTCTCTCTCCCTCTCTCTCTCTCTCAAATTTTTTTTATTTTTTTTTATTTTTTTTTTAAATAAAACAATTATATTTTTCTAAAATACAATTTTGCCTTTTCTTCCCTTAAAGAGAAAGTAAAGCAAGCCTCAAAGGCTTCATTCCGGTTCCTAAAGTTTGCATTTCCCGGAGAAAATATCAGTTTTGTAATTCAGTTTCAAAGATATTTGTGGAATGGGATTTGCAAACTCTATAATTCTTGTAAGACTGAAAAATAATAATTAATTACTTAATTACTTCAACAACAAAAAAACTTAATTAAAGATGTCGAGACCAAAACGTGTTAATTTTCTATAAAATAAATAAATATCAACTTAAGCCCATCATATAACAAAAGCTAATCCCTGATCATATCAGACTCTCTAAAATCAACTGTGATTAAGATACAACAGAAGGTTTGTTGTGAAGTTGGGTGTGTCAGGCGGTGTAAACCACACCCTCTGAATGTCACTCATTTGACTCAAGTTTAAATGAGTCTTGTTTCTCTCACAGAGGGCGTTACGCACTCAGACGGTGAAGTCACGTCAATGCAAAATGAGCACAAGGCTCTGAAGTAACTAGGGATGCTTTATCTGGAAGACTCAAAAGACACCTTTCTGTAGTGTTTCCTACGTTTCAGATCCAAAGGAACTTTCTTCAGTATCTGCGACTGTCATTTAAATCGCCACCATGGGTGATGTGATTTCTACCAACCTGGACGAAAGCAAACGGGAGATGATTGCAGGTAAAACGCGTTTGTGTTACTTTTAAAAGGGAAAAAAAAGTAATTATCTGTACAATAGAGCTAGCGTACTTTAAACGAGGCCTGAGATGGATTTAGTTAACGTGGATACACCAGCCACAAATCTTTAAGAGGTTTAGCAGACGCGTGTAGTTATATATGGAAGAAACCTGGACGCGTTCGCGCGCTCAAAAACAAAAGCGGTATGAGACGGAACGCATGTCATCATTTAAACAGACTGTCATTTCGTAATTTTCTTCCTAACTGCTTTTTATGTTCCACGGAAAAAATAAAGAAATTCAAACAGGTTAATACAAGTTCACGAGGTGAATAAATCATAACAAATTTATTTGACGCGGCGTCCTAAAAAACGCGACACAACACAGACGTTCAATACAGTGTTCAATAACCAACAATAAAAACTCAGACCGTCCACGAACGCGTCGCGTTTAAACGCCCCCTAAAAAAGCCTCAAGTATAGCCTACGACACATGCAGGTATAGTTAAATGACCCTTTAAGGCAGACAACATTGAGTAGCCTATTATTTGTATTGAAAACATTTTTGATATTGCTAATCCTGTTTTGAATTTGTTTTTTTCCACTGTATAAACGTTTCTTAGGCGTTCAACGTTTTACCAACCCTATTCCGTTCTTATTTGAGTCATTAATAGTATCCTCAGTATCTTTAATAGTAGTTTTGTATCCACTAATTATGTTATATGCTAGAACTGCTTTAAAAAGTAAAATAAAAAAAAATGTCCTTCTGTTTTGTGCCCATGAAGCTTCTACTAAGTATTTTTTCTGCATTATGCTTCCTCTAGTTGGTTTGGAGAACTGCTTATATCCTCTACCTGTAAAGACACCCTTCATAACTATAAATTAGTTCCTCTCCAAAACATGATGGGAAATAGTCACATTCCTTTAAAGAAACATGCTTTTGCAATTAAAGAGCTTTAAGGTGTGGAATACCGCAATTACGTTTAACATGCGCTTTTTGAATTTTCCTAGAAACTTACAGGAACATTTCATAGCTATCCAGTGCTACCAACCTGACACGTGGGAAATTAAATGTTACCAGTCCGTAATTTGTGACGTCAGTAGTGGTTACTGTGTTTTGGATCTGCTTCTAGTCTTTTTCTCTCATGTCAATCATAGAAAGTATCTCTGGATGAAAACCGACTTGATTAAATATAGCCTAAGTGTTCATTTAGAACAATCTTCAGTTGTAGAAAACTGTGGAAAAACCAGTTTGAGTGAAACAAACACGGTGTGAGATAATTTCCTAACGTTTTTATGGGAAAACAAAAGCTCTTTTGGCTGTGACTGGAAATTTTGGATCACCGCAACCTTTTATGTACACACACACACTCTAAGGACAAGTCAGGACTGGTTAAGAAGTATAGGTTTCATTGTGTGTGTTTGAAGTA
Source organism: Poropuntius huangchuchieni (assembly GCA_004124795.1). NCBI lineage: Eukaryota > Metazoa > Chordata > Actinopteri > Cypriniformes > Cyprinidae > Poropuntius > Poropuntius huangchuchieni. The sequence continues at coordinate 17,049 of SCHK01104181.1, forward strand.
CTAGTCCAGATCTTTCACTGATGATAGGCTTGAGTCACTTGGTGAGTTGGCACTTGATAAAGTGATCGTCTTGTTCTGAGCTCATTTCAGAAAAATATTTCATTTCTGTGAGATGAATGCAGGTGGATCTCATGCAGACGTGTGTGCTGATGTCATAAATTGCTGAGTGTGTCTGCTGACTCAGCCCTTTTGAAATTCCACCGCTATTTAGTAATGAACTGTGGGAAGATGTTTGGTCTTCACGAGAGAAGGGCGCCCTCATAGACTCTCCCTTTATGAAGCCTGAAGCAGATACGAAGATGTTTGTGGTAGATGGACAGGAGGTTTGAACACAGGAAATTCCTCTAGGGATCTCTAGACCTCCCTTGTTGTGAACTATTTGACTAATAGAGCTGGATGTTTTCTGAGAGAGTGAGAGCAAGTATGAACATGTCTTGGAATAATGGGGAGGATCTTCTCAAGGTGTCATCATGCTATCAGACTTTTGTTTTATCTGTCTCCCCCATATCTTTCCCTCCCTTCCTCAGTTTCATAGACAGTGAAGGGTTCATCTGCTGACTGTGCATGTGGGAGGGGATGCTTGTCAGCTTTTGGTCTTTTATTACAGTCTCTATGGTCAATGGATAGATGGCTTTGACTTGTGGAATGCAACTTTTTAAACTTGTCACTAAAGTAATCTAACTGGCATTTAAAGTTTTGTTGAAATTGCAAGAATGTCTTAGGGAAGTGTTGGCATCAATAAATGTCTTATGATATTTTTTATTAAAAGTGTCTGAAGTATAATAATGACTTTCTTGGTGTCTTGTCTAAAAGTAGAGTTATTATTTACATTATTGCAAATGTTCTTTGTAAAGAAAAATAAACATTGGACAAAAATAAAAAGTTTTTAATTAATTTAATTTTAATTAAATAAACAATATGTAAAAAATAATAATAAATTTAAAATAAAAAAAAATAAATAAAACATTATATATATATATATATATATATATATATA
>SCHK01104232.1:0-13715 GCA_004124795.1 Poropuntius huangchuchieni
TGTACATCATCTTACATTTCATACAGTTGACTGTTGACAAACGTGATGCAGGGTAACAACTCCATTAATGCAGTTATGCCCTAAAATTCAAGATATTTATGGCACAAAATGTATGAGTAGTCGTCTCATATTTATATCATATGATAAGTGATATCACACCAGCAGCGTGAGCAATATCACACGAGTGCTGTTTTTGTCACGAAGAACAGGAGCGCAAATGTGATTTTATACAACAGTTCAGTAAATAAGTAGTTAATATTGTGCTATATTTTAAACAATTTTGTGTGTTTATGTTCAATTTTGCCATGAAAATATTACCTATAAAGCCACAGCAGAATTGTTGTGCATCCCCGAACAACACAGCGATGTGTAGTTTCTGAGGGAATCCACATTTTGAACAAATCTTGTGAATCAATGATTCAGTAGCCCGTTCATAGAGAGAGCCGTTTACTGAATTCCTGAATAAATCAGCCGTTTGAAAGGTTTAGTTTCTTCTTTAGAGTATCATTTCATTTATTTTAAAAAAGGTATAAATAAAGGTATTAAAGTGTTCACCAAAAATAAATTAATTAATTCTGTCATCATTTACTTACCCTAATGTTGTTTCAAATGACTTGGTTTCTTTTGCACAACATAAAAGAAGGTATTTTGAATACTGTTTATAACTAAGCTGTTTTAGTCACTATTGACTTTCATGAACAAATAAAACTGAGATTATCTCAAATTGTCTTCTTTTATGTTCAATACTTTGTGCTAGATCATTGAAGCCTAAACATGTATGTATGTGTGTAAAATATGTATATATTAAATGTAAAAAAAAAATATATATATATATATAGAGAGAGAGAGAGAGAGAGAGAGAGAGAGAGAGATGTAAATGTCTTTAATAAAAATCTTTTAATAAAAGTGTGTGTGTGTGTGTGTGTGTATAGAGCGAGAAAGAGAGAGGAATGATGTAAATGTTTTTTTTTTTTATTAAAAATCTCACCAATGCCAAACATTTGAACAGTAGTATATATAGGCCTATAACACCATCTCACATTTTTAGACAAAGCTTTTTTTCTTTTTTTTTTTGCTGTTGTTTTTGCTTGTATCTCCAAAAGGCAGCAACATGTAGAGAAATATGCCAAGTAAACTTGTCAAGCTGGTACATTAAGCAATTCAAGAAGCCAGAGAGTTACTTGTGTGTAAGAAGCTGAGGCTATCCAAACAACTATTATAACATTACAATCCATAACCCAAACACAGTGAACTGCAGTAAAAACAAACATGGGGACACACAGGAGCAAGAGAGCAAGGGCTCAACACAACTGCTCCTTTATAAAGAAGGAAAAAAGAGACATGACTATAAATACCATCTGACAGAATAATAACAAGGTGTATATGGCAATAACTGCTTAGTTTCATCCATGCTGTCCACCCCACGTTCAACAAGCACATAGCAAAACAAACAATAGCTTAGAATTGTGTTCCTCTGAGTGAGTGTTTGCAGCTCTGTTTAATCAGATAAAGCACAATGCCACAGGTTCACATGTTTCACAAGCTCAAAGAAGAGACTCAATCACAGCCAAAGAATGCAGCCCTAATTAGGCGTCGGCCTCTACATGTTCATCCGCTTTAGTTTCCTGAATAAATTATTCAAATGAGATTAAAATAACAAATGAAAGAAACGTTGCAGTTATAATGTATTATAAGGTGTACATTTTCAGGTTGCATTACATTATTAGCAGTTGCATTGCTTTCTTAGGAATCCCTCTCAAAACTCAACTCAAAGAGTAGAAGACAGATTACTTGTCTGAAAACAGTTTTGTATTAAGAAACCTAAGCTGTAGTGCTCAATGAATGGCTCAAAGCATTTGCACAAATGCCACTCGGCTTACAGAAATGGTGTTTTAACAAATCTTGTAGTAAAAACTCAACATGCCTTTAACTGCCCCTCCGTTTAGTTAACCTAGTGAACACTACGGCCTTGAGAAATACTTAAAAAAACAAAAAAAAAAAATTGGGAATTGTCAATTAAAACCTGATTGTTGCACAACCCATTCAATGAATTGGCACGGAGCAGTGTATTAACCCTGATCGGAGTTATTTAAGTCAGTAGTCAAACAGATGGACAGGAGAGAAGCAGGTCGCTCTTGTACAAGGTCGGTCCCCTGTTGATTGTCATGAGTGGAGTCGGAGAACATAAGCCGCTCTGAAGAGAACAAAGAACATGACTGAAAGGACAAGCCATCAGCCCCTCACTCTATTCAAGACACTCCCTCTCCTTTCTCTCTATTTCGCTCTCCCTGATCCCAGATCAGACCCTCCTCCTCGCCAACATCTCTTAGTTTCAATGCATATGATGCACATGAAGTTCTCGGGGTAAACAGGGCATAGTTCACTCAATGATGATAAATAACATTTCAAAAAAGAAAACCAAACGAAAAAGTTGAAGCAATTTCTGCACCATCAGAGTGCAGAAACACAAAAAATGAAAAAATACTGTTTGTTTTCAAACAAGTTTCAGGTTTATCCCATGTCTTCCATTGGTCAGCCAGACCAATAGTCCTGTCCACATTTTACATTACATTTTATTGATTGAATAGAATAGAATAGAATACAATACAATAACACACCTGTGTATATTTATATAATAAATATATGTGTGAATTGATCTTTTTACTTCTTTTTGGTCACTACGGCTGCATTTATTTGATCAAAAATACAGTAAAAACAATGTTTTGAAATATTATTACAACTAAAACAAATTAAAACAAATTAACTCTTCCTCTATTTTAATATAATTTATTTGTGTTTTCAATGAAATTTTTATCAGTTAATACTCCAATCTTCAATGTCACATGCTTTCAGAAATCATTGATTCATATGCAAATCAGCATGATTCTATGAACATTTTCTTGAAGAAAAAAAAAGTACTAACCCCAAACTTTTGTATATGGTTTATATAAAATTTTATTAGATTTTTCTTTTACATTTTGTTTTGTGTGTGTGCGCGTGTAATAATAATAATAATAATATATATTTTTTTTTTATTTGCAAAAACAGAAAAATCATGTTTTTTTTATCCCANATATGTATATATATATGAAGAGTTTATTTGCAAAAACAGAAAAATCATGTTTTTTTTATCCCATTTGATTAGTTTTCATAAAGGAGGCTACCAGTTATGTCAAGTCCTATGCGATGCTGAGCTATGTTCTCGCAGTGTTATTTTCCGGCATGTTTAAACAAGACGTGATATCGCTGTTTATGTCAGCGCTGAAAATGACTGTTTGTGTTTGTGTTCTGTATTATCATAAGAGACTTGCCTCTCTGACAGCAGGCATGTTTGAAGCCCAGATCATGTATTTCAAAGGGGATTACAGATATGTTGATGGCTATAGGGCAAGATCATGTAGTCTTGTATGACTGGAAAACCACATTGAATGAACAATGAGCTAAGTATTTGTTGTGGCGTACGCCAGGGATAACAAGTGAAGCATTACACCTTTGATACGGAAAAATACTTCAGCTTAAATTACAGTCAAGTTCTGAACATGAACATGACTTCTTTTCCCTCTCTCTTCAGCTAATGCCTTAAAAGTCCTACGAGCTAAACCACAAAATTCAAGTAAAATCCGCTTGCCTAACAACCGCAGTTGTGACGCAAACCATTTTGGTCAATAGAACAGGTTTAAGGGATTCCAAGCGTTGTCACAGAGGTGTCCTGACCTTATTCAGTGACCTAATCCTATGAGCTCACACTCTGTGAGTTCTGCATGACTGCTGCTGCCCCAAGAGATGTAGGGAGGGAGTTTGGGTTCCGCTAGTTCCCTCATCGACACTGACCTCATTCACATTATCAGTGCGGTGTGAGAGAGGTGAGCCCTCCCCGTCTAATCCCTTGACCCCCAGTGCATTAAAGTGACCGTTAGTGGACATGCAAGGTCGGTCTGTCACCCCACCCCCCTTTAAAACCTGGCTAGCGGAGGGGGTGGGACCATGTAAGTTGGTGTGGAGGGGTAATGGAGGCTGACATGAGGCATAGCATGGCCGATGAGCAATGTGAGAGTCTGTGATAATGCTCATTTCGGGAGGCGAGTGTTTGAGCAACACACGTGCCTCAGTATCGCTTTCTGATCCCCTGTGAAAGCGAGGACCTTTCTTGCTGATACACTTCCAGTGCATTGAGGTGATTTTGCAAGAATATTTCATGGAAGCCAAGGAATGAACAAATAAAAACAGTAATCGTAACTTTTTAATCTCACAACTCCGACTCGTATCTTGCAATTTTAGGTAAATCTCCAACTCAATCTCACGACCAATTCGTACATATTTTACGAAGTGGCTAATTCGTAAGACCTCACATGTACGTTTTTGTACGATTTGTCTAGACCCCAGTGGGGTTAGGTGTAGGTCATTTATAAAAATTTATTCGAATTGTGCAACTCGTAAAACATGTACGATTTAAGAAAAATCATACAAATTCGTATGAATTAGCCACCTTTATTGCACCTTACGCCGAAAAAACACCCATTACTTATTAAGAGAATAGGAACAACCCTTTTTGACCATGCACCCAGGCGCACCAACCGTTTTTCCGTCATTAAACTAGCAAATGTGGATTCGGAAACTCCCTGAGTGCACCTGTGCCGTGCGTTTTAGACCATGCGCTTAGATCATTAAAATAGGCCCCATAAAATTCCAATTCCAAGAAATTGCAAGAAAAATGTTTATACTGTATCTGACAACTCTGAATTTTCATAAAAAGTCCCTTTTTTTTAGTATTTTTTAATTCAGTGGCAGCAACAAAAAAACAGAATTGCAAGATGTAAGCGTAGAATTTAGAGAGAAAAAAAAATCAGAATTGTGAGACATAAATTCACATTGGGAATTTTGAAATACATGTAAATTCACAATAACGAGAAAAAAAGGTCAGAATACTGGGTTTATATCTTGCAATTGTGACTTTTGTTCTAAGAAAAGACTGTGCTGAGTTAGATGTGTTCCTAGGTCAACACATTTTGTAACATATTAATCCAAAAATTTTATTTTGACCATATCCCTACACATAAACCTAACCTTAACCATGAGTAATCCCTAAAATAAGAGGAAATGACAGATGAATGACACTGATATACAAGCACCAAACACTGATTGTCAGCCTAAACTTCACAAAAACTATAAACTGGTTCTTCAAATCTGATTCGTTGATCCAGGAACATGTTGCACTTGGTAAAATCAGGTTCTGCAATTGTGAGACAAACTCAGAACTGAACTGGGATTTTTAAAAATGTCAAAATTGGAAGAAAATTGCAATTACCTTTTTTATTTTTTATTTTAATTCCGTGGCGAAAATGGGCTACCATAGTATTTAAAGTAGTTCACCTGAAAAATGAAACTTCTGTCATCATTTATTCACCCTCATGTTGTTCCAAGGAGTTTCTTTCTTCTGTGGAATACAAAAAGATATTTTGAAGAAATATTTTTGTCTACATAATAAGGGTCCAAAACAACATTTAAACCTCACTGACTTTCAACATAAGTGTGAGTAAACGATGCCACAAGTTTCATTTTTGAGTGCACTATCCTTTTTTCTTTTTTTTTGATCTTCTGAAGATCGTTAGACAGTTTATGTGGTGGTAAAGTGCTCCAATAAACTGTTTTCACAATGTGAAGCTCCTTTAGCGGTGTACTCATTGTTAACAATAGTAAACAGTTGGAAGCCCCTTTCAAAGGGGATTATATCAGGTCAGGTGCATTTGGACCTTGATTACCCTTGACATATGTTTGACCATTCTGTTACTGCTGCAGAATCAAGACTTATTAGGGGCCAAGGGGGAAAAAAAAAGAGGTCATCAAGGCCAAGACGCCCCTAACATCACAAGTAAACAATCCTCCGGTTTGACCAATGACTGCTGAGCTGACACGAGGCTTCGTGTTTTTTTAGACAGAAGAGTTTGCAACTGCACATAAAGATTCACCCAATGCATGCAATAATCTGTGATATCAACGTCATAATTATGATTAGAGTGAATGGATTTTTAAATGACTAATTATTCACTATGTGATTATTTAAATTGACAATGCAACTAAATTTGATATGTTCAATTATTGAATGGAGAACAAAAACACAATATATTGACTTCAATCTTGTTTTCATTTGGCAGCTTTTCTTGGCAAATTTTTATACATGTGATTCATCGTCCACACATTTGATTAATTGATCAGCACATTATGTAATTAAAACACAGCCCTAGTTTAAACCCAAGTGTCTGACTCAGATAAAAACAGCCAGTAATTACAGAGAAGTGTTCAAGAGAAGTTTAAGTGAGAGGCAAGAGGCTCAGAAAGAGTAAACCGTCTGTGAGGACCTTGACATCACTTACACAGCTGGGCCAGGTGGACTTTTTATGAAGGCTTAAGACCAAACCAATGCTATAGGTGTGCCACACATTATCTCAATACAACATGAAACACAATCACACATCTCTGTGCAGATTTCTGCATTTCACTAAAGCCAGTGTTGAACAGAGAAACAGGCATCACGCTTGTGTCTTATCTAAATATTCAAATGACGCAGGGACCTAGGGAGTAGAGCCAAAACTGTGTATTCCCATGAACTAGATTACACATTGTATCTACAGACACAAAGCTGTGGATTGTTATCAGCCTTGTATCCATTTGTTTTCACTGCTCTAACAAGCTTTAATGTGCAAGACTACGTATTAGTTTTGAGAATGACAAGATAAATGCTCCTCAAGGTCTTGTCAAGGCATGGAACCTATCTAGAAAATTAGCATTTCTTCACATTAATCACAAGTCAGTGAGTCACCGCCTGACATGCAGGCAAGGGTGTACAAGGGTAGAGATGGCATAAATAACATAAAATATTGGTGTGGCCTATTTAAAGCATACGTAAATTAAATCATCTTTAATGTCTCAACAGGCAACCAAAGTCGCACAATAAATTAATCCGAAATAGGGCATTAAGATCTATATATGAGCAGTTCGGTTGCTAAGAAATTTAATATGGGCATATGTGTTTATCTTATACTGTAAATCACTGGATTGTGCGCGAAATGAGTGTGCTTACAAGTGTACACACAATAAAACTGTGGCTATATTTAAAAACAATATTTGTGTACAATATTAAATAAATTAAATGAAGTTTTTTTTTTTGGGGGGGGGGGAATGTAATAACTTTTTTTACATAATACAAACGCATACACCAAATATTAATATTATAAGAGAACATAAGAAAAAGGAAAAGTATTTTTCCTTTAAATCAAAAATCAAATCAAAATATAGGTTTTCCTTATTACTTAAAAAGGAAAAACATCCAATATGCTTAAATTCAAAGAGTGGTTGGGAGAGTTAAAGACAAATAAATATTAAATCCTAGAATCACTGTAATTCAGACCATTTTTCCCTCAAATCCATAGATAAAATGCTGATAACTATGTCCATTTAAAAGACCAGAATCAATGCTAAATTATTTTCGGTTGCAAAGTAATCCATCAGTGAACCTCTGAACTATAACCTAATTCATCAAAATTCAACTAAATAAATTTAAAATTACGGCACACAAGGGACAAAATAACAAGTGCTTCAAATGTACTTAGTCTACAGGCTTTTTTTTGACATATTTTCAGATATGTTTCGACATCACAAACGCATTTGACACTTTCTTAACACTCTCCTGATTGGGAATACAACAGCCTGCATTGTGTAAAGCAGTGGAAGGGAGGACTAATTCAAAGATTTCACAAGGAAACTATAACTCTACAAGGTCAACAAAGAAGAGCTTTATGTGCATGCGTGCGCACACACACACTCACAGCACAACAACGAAGCCAACCAAGTCTGAAGTACTGTAGAAGAACCCCATCTTGTCAGTAAGAGGTTTTGTTTTTGTATTCAGAAACTAATACATTTTCAGCAAGGATGCATTAAACTGATCAAATGTGACAGTTACAATAGACTTCTATTCTCTATTCATCAAAGAATCCTGAAAAAGTATTTTTCTAAAAATTTTAAGCAACATATCTGTATTCAGAATTGATAATAATAAGAAATGTTTCTTGAGCATCAAATCAATATATTGAAGTATTGGCTGCTGACAATTCAAGAATAAATTACATCGATGTAAAACTTCTAACACATGCTAGATGGTTTTCCAACAGGGCAGTGTAATTATTTACAATGCATTTTATATGAATGATTTGGTTTTATTGCACTGATGGATAAGTACTAAAAACAAAAGTATACTCTAAGGCTCTGAATTCTTTAAGGAGGGGAAAAACCAAGAGACAACAGTAAGATCATTCGAAAGGAATTCCCTAAAGTAACTTTGATTTTATACAAAATAACTTTCTTTCTATCCCTTTCCCCTGAATCCCAGAACAATTAACTGGATCAGACTTATTGCAAAGTGCTTATAACAAATATCAAGAGCACATTTGTTACTTGGTATATTTAATATCAGACTAAAACGCAAAAGGAGATCTCTCACACTTCAGACCCAGACATCACCATTAACAAACAAGACTCATTACTGCACTATTTCAGCGGGCCGTTTCCCCGATTTCTTTTTAAAAGCACAGGTATTTTGCAGCAGACCACCCCAAATCATTTATATGTTCCCATTTCAACACAAAGATCTGTTCAGCAAGTGGAGTAACAAAGAAATGATGTCATGAATGGCAGTAAATGAACCGCCATGTGACCTTCTCGGAAAGAGATGTTCAAACCAGTGCACATGAAGAGAGAGGACAGTGGGCGCAGCGGGGCCTGCGATTCCCGCTGTAGTCACAAGACTAATCTGGCAGGCATGTGGCGGGCAAATAATGACCGCATGCCATCAGCTCGCTCATTTCTACAACGGGGCCATCCGAGGACGCAAATCCGACGCGCTTAGCTTCTGCAATCTCTGACCCGAAAGCCTGAGGATGCAGTCCAATTACAGCCTTCCGATGACATTTGATGACAGTACTGAGCTTTCCAGTACGCGGCTCATAATACAGTAAAGACATATTGCTGGCGCTGGCGCCGCTGCTCCGTGCCAGATTGGCCACCTCTCAAAGGGCTCAAAATCCCATAGTTCTTTCTTTACCACTTTCTTTTATCTCTTGATCTTCAAGCCGTCCCTGTATATCCTTTTCCTCTAGGTGCCTCAATTCAGCCTGATTAATCCCGTGTAATGTACAGTCTCTATTGACGTGATAAATGACAACTGAAAAGTGGAGGTTCTGACCCCGACTCTTTCTCTTCCTTTGGAGATGGATCGGAACAGGGCCTCCCAAGGTGGCAGTCTTTTTTATGTCTGGTTTCATGAAGGCGTATTCAATGATAACGGCCATCAAAATGACAGGAGCCTTTATGATAAGTGCGTCCCGCCCAGCGTTGAATAGATGGACAGTGATAGCGATGCTCATTGTTAGCACGCTGGAGGAGTAGTGTATCCTATAGAGTGGGCGGAGCCTGCGAGACACGCCGCTGAATAGGCGTGTAGGGTGTCCATGCCCTTTGGTGCCCTTCCAGGTGTGGGAAACACAGGGCAGAAAGCACCTGCAGGGCCTACGCGCTAAATCTCATTGTATCGCGTGCCAATATGGTGGATGATGGTGTGAGAGATTCTGAGCCCGGAAGAGTCTTGTTTCATTCATCACATTGTCCGTGAATGGACCGAGATATTCCACCTAATACGCTGACAAAGAGACAAATACGCGAGTGCACATCATTCAAAACCTGCCTGTTCGGCGAGACAATGAGCAGGCTCCTTAGATGCACGAGATAGCATTTACACAAAGAGCCAAATGAGAATTAATCTCTGCCACATGCCCTGAACATTAAACTGCGGCATCAATCATTTCGTTGTTTTAGGGCGCAGAGTCGGCAGCGATGTTTGCTTTGCTCCGCCATTCCTCGCATTCCACGAGGAATCCTAAACAGGACCGTTTGAAATGGTATCAACACTACATGGCAGCATTCCTCAAGACAAGTTTTAACAAATAATACAGCTAAGGTTACATAAGCATCATTAGATATCCTGTAATTAGCACTTACAAGGCTTGAGCTTACACTTCAAGGGATAGTTCACCCAAAAATGATCATTTACTCACCCTCAAATCAGTAGGACGTTTTATCTTCTGCAAAACACAAAATAAGATATTTTGATTAAATATTTTGGCCCACACCCCAAAAAAAAATCATCATTTCACCCAATTTCACCCATAGTTCACCCAGAAATTATTATTTACTCACCCTCAAATCAGTAGGACATTTTATCTTCTGCAGAACACAAAAGATGATATTAACGTTTTGTTTTTTTAACTATTTTGGCCCATACCCCCCAAAAAAATCAATTTCACCCAATTTCATCCATAGTTCATCATTTAAAATCATCATTTACTCACCCTCAATAAACGTTTTTGACTATTCTTTTGCATTTCAGGTTTGCGTTGGAATAAATAATGACAGAATTTTCATAGTTCGCCCAAAAATCATTTACTCACCTTCAAACCTGTAGGACTTTCTTTCTTCTGCAGAACAGAAAAAAGATATTTTAACTATTTTTGTCCATACAGTGAAAGTCAAAATGCTCCGAAACCACCCCTCTTTTTCTTCTTTCAGGTTTGTTTGCGTGATGTTAAGTAAATAATGATGGAATTTTTATTTTCGGAAGAACTATTCCTTTAAGAGTCAGTTTGGGGAATTTAATCAAGCCTAAAACAGTAAAGTTGGGATATATAGTACATACAGTGGCATTTTGGTGAAGGGGATGAGGAATCTGATCTGTTGTACATCTGACAAAGGGTCTAAGCATAAGCTTTGGCTTTGTAAGCCCTGCACAAACCACAATGCATTTGTTGTTCTAGGCCATCCGCCATGCTGTACCCTTTCTCCTTGCCACCTCTGCCCGAATTTAACCTCAAAGCAACAGAAAAGCGTCCTGTGGGGTTATTTTCCTGAACGGGACAGAGGCAATAATTGACTACGGAAGGGCAAATCAGACTCTTTCACATTTTCTGAGTTGCAGTCATGTAAAACCTGCCCTGAGAATGAACGACCATCATTAAAGAAAAAATGTTTAATGATACTTGTTGTCAGTGACAATTTCTGTTGGAAAGAAATACTATATAAAAAATAGTCTTTAAGGACTGAAATGGTTAGATAGTAGGATGTAGTACTGTATCATTCACAGCGACATGGAGTTGTAGGCATTTCGGATTAAAGAAAATAAGTATGTCATTGCCATGACTAAGTGCTTTCCCAGAAGCACAGACTTCCGCTCAAAACATGCAGATTTGGTATATTTATAGCTCTATGCTGAATTTCTTTTACATAACTCTTCCTGACCTATTTATCCATGAGCAAGAAAAGATTGTCAAGTATGTTGGGGATTACTGAATATCCCAAATGTTTACCCCACATCTTTATCTCTTTTTAGACTTGATTTATTGTCGAACATTGCAGAGTGGCTGAAATATGCTACTCTCTGTAATCTGTTAATTTGTTTGGATATAAGTCCAATTTAAAATGTATCTTTTGGATGTCACGTCAGGATATGATGCTTTTTCGAAAAGCTCTTATAAACAAACGTCCACGCTCTGAAGCAAATGATGAGGGATTTGCAAAACCATCTGTTGGACAAAAGCCCTTTAAAAGCACACTAATATGGACTTAAGATATTATTTTATCCACAGGTGGGAATCTATAGGCCTAATCGAGTAAATGAGGGACTGATATATAACAATGTTTGATTATACTGAGACAATACTGAATACATTTTGGGTCAGAAAACTCCCATTTCTTATAAATCGTCATTTAATGACCCTCCCTCTCAACCAGACATAACAAGCAATTTGATTCCAGGAACACCAAACATAAAAAAACAGATTGAGGCATGTCTGTGGATTAGGGTGGGTGGTATGACCAAAATGTTATGTGACCAAAATGATTAATTTAATAAATATGTAGCGGTAGACATCACTATATAATTATTGCAGCTGGAGTTAATTAATTAATTAATTAAATAGCCATGTGATAATTTCCATTTTTTCATAATAATCTAGTGAATTAAATACTTTATTTTTGGAACTTGATGGACATGAACCAAAAGACAGGATCTTTCATAACGAAACAAATCTGGCATCAGCACAAAAACAGCTGCTTCACATTATGCAACACATGAGATAAAAACAAAACTGTAAAAACTAACACAACAAAACAGATTCTGATGACAACAAACTAAATCCAAATAGTATTATAGATCTAAAATGATCATTTGGCTCAATATAATAACTATTGAATCAAGTCTGTTCAATCCCAACTTGTATATAAAATGGAAAAAAACAATGAAAAAAAAACTTCAGACTGCAAATCTCACTAAAAAAAGAAGCATACAAAATGTAATGGATTAATTCAGCTTGGTTTCCTGATGCTTAACAGGAGGGGAGGGAAAAAAGGCTCTTATGAGATTAATTGCCAAAACATTAAGCTATTAAAATCTTATCTTCAAATAAATCATTTAGAGAAGTCCCGGAACTTATTCATGCTCAATAAAGGGGATTAAATCCCAATTAGCAGCCTTTGCCTCCGTCAGATAGGAATCAATCTGCTGTGAAGGGTCTGAGTATGCGGAGCGGCCTTACAGAACCTAAGACTCCTGCGGTTTTCCTGATTAGCTGTGTCCTCGCTAAAGCTGACGGATATCCTGCTGCCTTTCAGTAAACCACAGATCTCTACATAACCAAACTTGACAGATGCTATTTTTCTTTTCAAACCCAGAATTTTCTAAACCCACTTTCCATAAACACAGGAGTCAGTTGCTTACTTTCAATTTACTGGGTCACCCTTTCCAAAATAGCTTTTTTTTTTTTTATTCCCAATGAGGACCAACTTACTTAGACTTAGGCTTTTCAAAATGAGATGAGGAAACATCTCAAACATCTCACTACAACACTGCAATTCATACTAATATTATTGTTTTCCCTTTCAAAACTTTTTTTGATCGTTTAAACATTTGCAGATTTATCTGCAAATATACAAACCAGTCTGATTGGATTTGTGAAAGTTTATAGAGTAATCAGACCAAATTTAATCCATTAATGTGTCCAAATGTGTGATATGCCACTCGTTGCTGTCATCTTTGCTCTGTGGATAACAAAACTTTATGAGCCAATTAACTGAGCAGTCAGTGACATCAGACTAATCTGAGCCACAACAAAACTGCATCATAATAATAATGCTGATAATAATGATACGTCAAAATTAATCACTGGCAAAATAACTTTATTATGAAATATTTATAATTACTTTATAATTCATATGCATGCAAAAAATTTCATTACAATACATGGCTGTATTTAAATGACTCTCAATGGAGAAAATGCATTCTGGCAGCAAAAAGACGTAGTTACGGCCTTTACCAGTAGAGGCTAACTGGACCATGCAAACCAGTGTAGACTAAACTACACGCCAGCACGTGACATCTGGCAAAGTAATTCCAAACTACCAGATGCTAGGCCTATAACAATTTTCAAACAATTTGTCAAACAAGTTTTGGAAAATTTGTATTTTATGCTCACCAGGGCTGCATTTATTTGATTAAAAATACCGTAAAATCATAATATTGTGGATAATTACAACAATTCAAAATGTTTTTATTTTTTGCAGTACATTTTATTATGTACTTTATTCCTGTGATGGCAAAGCTGAATTTTGCATTA
>SCHK01104251.1:2502-23706 GCA_004124795.1 Poropuntius huangchuchieni
CAAGTAAAAATTGACTTTTCAATACAATACTGTTTTTGGTGGAAACTCTTTTTTTTTTTTTAATGGCGTTTATCGCGTTTTGGAACCAAACTCTTCATATATATATATATATATAATTTTATTTAAAAAAATACACAATTAAGCAAACATATTTAACACCTTTTAAAATTATTATTCTTTTTAATTAATTGTTAATTTTTCAATATTATACATATTTTAAAATATAATTTCAATATATTCATTTTAATTTGAATGAAATATACATATAGTTTAATATATATTTTTAGATAAAATATGTATTTTATGTAGATTTTATAGAATTTTATATATTGGACTTTGGAGGAATAGATGATTTTTAATGCCATTTGTGGACTTTTTACTTTTTACTTATTAACCAAACATTTACATAACACAATTTTGTTTTCAGGTATTATACTTATATAAGCTATTCAGCTATTAAACTTCTAGTAATGTATATGTATGATAAAGGACACATTCAGATGCTAACTGTACCTCAAGCAGCTCATCAAAACCATTTCCTGTAAATAAGTATATGTAGAGGAAATGTTTAATGTGTTTATTATATAAATGAAACATTAGATATGACAATGAGCAAACTCATGCAACAGTTAACCAATTAAACATCTGGCCAATCACCTGGAATATTTTTCTATTTAAGCCCATGGCGATAGGACACTGATCATATTCCTCTTGGTCATTTTCTATAAAATCCTTCATGACTTGTCAGTTCCACAGAGGTCACTTTATGCAGTGCGAAGCAGCTTGGATAAATTGTGGTCTTGTGATTGTTTATCTTGTGGTCATTGCGAGAATGGCAGTTTCCCCATCTCTCAGCTGATTGTTGACCGCTTTATTGTTTACAGTAAGTCCTGACATCTTCCTGCAGATAAGGGTCTGAGTTTGGGGAGAGTGGCTCAGCTGGCTGCCCTCTTTGGCTTCAGTTCCTTTATGACCAGTGAATAGGAAGCGGCGATGTGTGATTTTACACCGCAGCTTTTAACGTTGTTAATGACTACAGGAATCTGGCTCTTAGAATGTTCCATGTGTGCATGTATGAGATCCGTGAGTAACGTGAATGGCCGTAAGGGTGGAGGGATTCTGACTTCCTGTTATACAGTTAGCAGAACCACCAAAAATACTCTGGAAAGAAAGTGGGTGCCGCAGTGAGAGCTAAAACAGCATACCAGCAAGCAGACCGCCAAATAGTTAGGAGGTCATTCTGGTTTGTGATTTTCGGTCTGTTCCCTTTTTGATCCCATGACACATGGACACTGGTCATTTCTGCATGCTTCGGCAGTTGCTGATGGTTCCCCTGCAATTTTGCTTTTTTGGGACGCAACATAGTCAGAGACAACTGCAAGTAGGCCTACTGCAAAAAATACTCAAAAATGTACCGCTAAAACTTTCATTATGAGAGGTCGCAAAATAAAGCAAAAATTCTGAGTTTAACCCTGAAAGGACCCCAAAAGCCTACATGAATGTAAAAATGTTGCAATAATATTCATTTGTTCATAACCAATAAAAAATGTCAAACTATAATTAGAACTAATGTATGTCTATGTTAGAAATGTTTGTACACAATGGATGTACAAAAAAGGCCTATCAAGTAATGAAATCACTTTTTTTTAAAAGCTAGAAAATTATAATTACAAAAATAATAATAATATCCATATTCATGTCACATTCAGTATCAATGAATTAAATATTACTCTGATCAAAACTTGTCAAAAAATACCAGTCAAGATTCTGAGAAATGCATAGAGGTCATTTTGACCCAATATTGTTATTGTAAAATTAAAACTATTTGAAATTTAATCGGTATTTAAAATAAAGTAAGATAAAATACATATTCATTGTAAAACCTAAAATTTAAATCTTAAACAAAAATGAGAATTGTTGCCTTGGCAACTAACTGAAATAAAATAAGAGTACTAAAAGTAAAACTGTAATAAAACAAGTTAAAACTACTAAAAAACTCATCAAAATGACTAAAGTGTGTAACAAAATTAATAAACCTTAAACTAAAATGAAAATAAAAAGCTAATTTAAATTTAATAAGTACTATAATAGTATCTAATTATACTAAAATAACACTGTTTTGACATCTATTAAGAACAGTTATTATTTTAATGAACCTATGGCCAGCACATGAGATTTAGGAAGATTAAAGGATTATTGGGGGAAAAATTTGTTTTTGCATTCTGGGTTATCTAAAGACTGACATCTCCAACATATAGTAGAAACCAAGCTGACTAGAGTTCTGTTAAAACATTGTACCAGAAGTTAATGCTTTTTTCCGTCTTGACTAGATTTCGTCACCTGCGATTGAAGCAGAGGAAGTTAAGGGATTTTGCCAGTGAGATGGTGGATCTCTCGAAGGTAAGTCAGACATACATCCGACTCAGTCTAGGTCCGTTTGCTTGAAAAAAGAGGCATTCACCTAACCCAGACATATAAATGTTCAGTGAAACCATAAAAATCTCTGTAAAAACTACCGTAAGTCTGACAGCATCTTACAGCTGTGCACATAAAAAGAAAAACAAAACCTTGATGTTTCACAAACTGTTATCTCCTAAATATTTTTAATAAGAAATATGACCAAACTTTGAATGTCTTATGGTGCTGATATGCTTAATATGGGGGGAAATCATCTTACACTCATGAAATACAGCTAAGATCAGGATGTTATCTGAAAACAGTGTTGGTCTTCAAACAGATGCAGATGATCATGTGTGATCTGAGTGCGAACTGGAACAGCTCTTACCATGAGCTTGAGCAGCGAATCATCTCTATGGAGCAGAAACTGGACGAGCTGGGACGCTCCTTCCAAATGACCTCTGAGCTGCTCACACAGGCGCTACATCGCCGTAGACTGGACCACAGGTAATGCCGTCAACAGTCTTTATACGCTTGACTTAATCGAGTATGTTTATAGTATAAAGTCTGGATCTGTTTCTATACAGGTGACCTGTGTGACATCTCTCCTGAAGGCTAATATCTTCATCTTCTGAGTGTTCTTCAATCAAGCCTCTCGAACTGATGGAGGAACTTTATGATGAGCTTCAAAAGGATGAAGAGCAGCAACAACCATAGCAGACATCGTTTTACTTTGAACAGACGTTCTGTCGTGTGTATTTATGAACGCTTCCTCAATGCTACAGACATGAACTTTGGAAAAGGTTATTTTGGTTATTTGACTCCTAATTTTGAGTTTCAGTTTATGATTGATTCCGAAACTATGAGATGGACATTCTGGTGTTATATTAAGGAACAAATTTAGATTACTTGTAACCCAGTTGCGCAGGCCTCAGTGTGATTTATGTCAATGTGAAAGTCACAGAAGGAACGTGAAACTGAAAAAATGTGAAAAAAAAAAGATCAGTCTTTCTATAGTTCCTGTTCCTTGGTGAGACTGGGGAAGTTAGTCTTTATCAAAATGATTAAAACACCAGAAAACTTCAGAAGTTCATCTCGGAACTGGGAAGTGTGATTTGATAATTTGATAATTAATATTATGACTCTAATTTGATACAATATTTTCCAGTTATGTGTGTAATGACACATTGATGAAGGTCTGTGTAACTTTTTCAAAGGGAAGTCAGATAAATTGTCGTTAGGTATCGAGGATAAGCCAGACTTCCTCACAGACTATTCCTATTGTACACAATATTTTTAGAACAACCCTAACTGAGGCAGAATCACCTGCACCCACATCACCCCAATAAAAAAAATCTGGGAATGACTTGAATTTCCATCAGCCCTTTAACCTGACAGGGCATCTGTTGAATGACGGCATGTGGCGGTTCTAATTACACCATGAAAAGGTTTTGTGTAGTAGGCTATGGTATTCAGAATACTGGTGTAACGGAAAAATCTTTATTGCTCACGCCTGTATTTACGTTCATTAAGACGGAGGCTGTCGGTCCTCTCTGGTATCGCCTCCTGGTGGACAAAAGTATGTTGCATGTTTGGCCATCATTCCTGTTAAGACTGTGCTTGTCCTGTATTGTTTGCGATGATTTTTTTTTTTTTTTTTAAATAGACTCGATACCTAGATGTGTATGCAGTGTAATGATTATATGAGGGCAATGGGAATAAGAAAAGAGGTCAGGTCTGTTGTATGTAGTTCTTTTATAAACAAACAGGAAGTTTGTCTTGGTTTTACTGCTGTTTTTGCATATTTGAAACTGCTGGTATGAGGGAAGCATATGAATGGCACATGACTTATTATTTCGCCAATCATTAACTGTTGCTGCTTATTCAGGAACATAATGAAGGAAACCAGAACATTTTTATCGCTTTAGAATCAAGATAATTTGATCGGAAATTCAGTTTTGCATGTATTGTGAAATATACATAAAAAATGGCAGGAGAAAATGAAGGAAAAACGTTTACAGCATTATTTTTGCACATTTTAATAAAGCCATCTAACATAATTTTGTGTTTTCCCAAATACATGATGACGAGAATGCTTTAAAAACACACACACACACACACACAGAACTCTTCTCTGTGTATTTATGTACATTTTTATTACAAATGGGTTAGAATGAATCATTGCTTTACAAAACAAAACCCCTATATAAAAAACAAAACCCCTATAAAAATGAAAAAAGGTGGGGTTTTTTGGTCATTAATAAATGAGAGCTTGCTTAAAATACTCTCAGTAAGCATTCTTTCAGTAGTCACATCCATCTTATGACAAAGAAAAAAAAATCTATATTTGAAGAGTTAAAATCTCAAAGCGCTGTTTGAAATTTTCAAAAAATTCTCTAAAATGAGCATTTTTATCAGGCTCCTGTGTGTAGGTTCAGTCATTTCACTTAAATGGCAATGAATAGGTTCTTTCCACTGCCATTAAAGTGAAATAACTAAACATAAACCTAGGAGTCTGAGAAAAATGCTTATCTTACATAAAAATTCGGCACTTAGAGGCTTTTGCATCTGAACTCTTCATTTATATGAATTATAAAGATAAATTATACCAGTCCTCACATCACATTCCTTCTGATACAAAACTTATCTTTAGAGTTAAAGTGTTACTATTTGTGCTATTATGGGTTTTATAAAAAAAAAAAAAGAAATCAGATACACCACTTCCGACCACATAATAATAAAAAAGGGCCAAAGAAAAACAATTTGCAGTTGACTGAAAGGTGAGTTTTCAATCTTACGTGTGTCTCATTTACACAAACAATTCAAACAGAGGCAGACTGTGAGTTTTTTCGAGTGTGTTTTGAAAGTTTAGAGTTTTTAAGCATGTGCCACAACAGCGCAGATGGCCTTGTAAACATCTGTCCACAGCTACAGTCAAAATCCGCCTTGCATTTCTTCTTCACACACTGCCTGCCATTTCTATGCTTCCGTTTGTGCCAGGTCAATTTATGCGCCCCTTCGAATGTATTACCGCACCGTGCACAAACAAATCGGACGGACTCCGCATGCTGGACCTGGTGTCTCAGCAAATGCAGCTGCCTTTGGAACGATCTTCCACACTCACATCTGTACAACCTTGACCCACGGTGTAAGTAGCGGTGACGCACCTTCAGCGACGGTTGTCTTGAGACGGCACCACAGTGACGGCAGGGGAAGATGGTCTTGGAGCGCCAGCTTTGCTCAGATTGCTTCTGTAGATCCAAATCCTTGCTTTGGTTCACAAACATGGCCACTATTTGTAACGGAGCTTGAACCTGGGCAGGAGGGAGCTGTGGCTTGTTGTTATCAGTAAGAGCACTGACCAGGGTGGGACAAGTGACTGAGTTCATCAGCGGGACGTTTACAGGTAATACAGGTCTAATATTAGCATAAGGCGTTTGTCTCAGAACAGGCCTGCTGGCTGATACTAAACAGGGTGTTGAGACATTCACTGTGGGTGAGAAGGATACGACGATTTGACTTGGAAAAGGTGGATTGGAAGAGGTAGGGATACGAAGAGTCATCCTTGACAGATTTGGCATCAAGGGACCCACTACCGGAGGTACATGAACAGGAACTTTCGGACGAGCCACACAAGACATTTGAGGGAAATGGGGCCTGATAAGAGTTTGCGGCACAGCCACAACTTGTGGAACCAAATCAGTCACCTTAGCAGGAATCAAAGGAGTTGTCTGAAGCAATGGCCTCAGCATGAAAGTTGGAGGATCAGAGGCTGGGGAGATCTTATTCGCTGTTGGAGCTATTTTGATCATTTGAATGGAGTTTTGATTGGTGTACAAAGCAGGGGTAGAAGGTCTTACTTGACCGCTGCTGTTGGATAAAGGCACGACAGGTAACGGGGTTACTAGAGTGCCTGGTAAGTTCATGCTGCCTGCTGGTCTCCTCAAACAGACATGGTTTTTGAAATTGTCCAGTCTAGGGAAAACACTGTGGCAGCGTGTACAGATATACCCAGCTGCGGGGTGTTTTTCAGTCTTGTGCTTCTGCAGCAACTCTTCATTCTTACATACCATGTTGCACAGGCAACAAGCAATCCCTAGTTTGTTCCTGCAGTCGTCCATGTGCTTCTCCAAATTAGCGAATTTGCCGTAGCAGCAAAAAGGAGAATCGGACTGGAACCCAAATTTCTCTGCAATTTCAGCTGATTCTAGATTCCTATTTGCAGGTTTTTTACTGTCCGGCGTCTGTTTATTTTGTCTCTTTTTCTTTCGTTGATGGCTGTAGGAGCTGCTTCTTGAGTCACTGTCATCAGGTTCTGAGCTGAAGTCCTCATCCGGGTTGTATGCCGTGTCACCAGGAGGTAGTGAGTCAGGGTTGACGTCTTCATCGCTGTCGGTACTTTGGTCATCCTCCATTAGTGCAATTTCCTCCTCTGCAGCCACCTCACAAACTGCAGTTTCTCCGAGCCCATTCTCCTCCTCATTCTCTTCCTTCAGTTTAAAGCTTAGATGCTCTTGCTCTGATTGTCTCAAGCTGCAAGTATCGTTTTGTTTATCATTAATAGGCAATATTTCAGTTTCTGTTTTAATGTGAGACACTTGATTTGTGGAGTCTGTATCATTGTCGATGCGTTTCTTGCAAGTGTCATTTGAAGCTGCTTGATCTGGGACACAATATGAATGATCCCTCAAGGCTATCTTTCTCATTTCAGTGTATCTCATGTCCTCTTTGATTCTGATTTCTTCTGTCGGTTCCATTTTAACCACAGGTTTTACCTCCATTGCGTCTTTCCGATGCTTTTCCATATGTCCATTCAGATGCCACGTGCAACTAAAGAGAGTTCCGCAGATTCCACACATGAAACTTTTCCTTGGATGGGAATTTTTTAAGTGTAACGCCAGTGACATCACACTTCCAAACTTAGTCCGACACAGGTAGCAGTACACCTCGGCTGTGTGCGTCTTAAAGTGCTCTATCAGTTTGTTCAGTAAGGGGATGTTTTCTCCACAAACACAGCACACAGAGCCTTCGTCACTTTTAGGTACCAGTGGTGCCATATAGTCATCCTCATCACTGGAGTCTTCTGAGAAACCTTGTAGAGGCGTAGAGAGTATGTTGCAATAGCCCTAAAACCAACAACAAAAAAATCCTGTGAAAACTGCAGTGTGCATCTGATAAAAGAGCAGAAAACGGTCACTTTAATATAATATTAATATATTGCCATTTAAATTTGGGGGATGGAATGTCTTTGAAAAGCTGCTTATCCTCACCATGAGTTCCTTTATCAAAAATACAATAATATAATACAAAACAATAATATAACATTAATAATATTTACATAATAATATTTTTACTATTTAAAATAACGGCTTTTAATTGTAATATAATTTTAAAATGTAATTTATTCCTGTGATGGCAAAGCTAAATTTTCTGCAGCCATACTCCAGTCTTCTGTGTCACATGATCCTTCAGAAATCATTCTGATTTGCTACTCAAGAAACTTTATTAATTATCATCAATGTTAAAAAAGATGTGCTGCTTAATATTTTTTGTGAAAATCATGATTTTTCAGGATTCTTAGCTAAACAGAAAGCTCAAAAGAACAACGATAGAATTTGTTTTGCAACAATGTAAAAGCCTTTTAATCAATTTAATGCAACCTTCTTAATAAAAGTATTTTTTTTTTAAATAAAATATTAATGGCCCAAATCTTTTGAATGGTAGTGTATATATTCAGCAATTTGTATTTCTTGTTAACTCATTTCCTAGTGAATGATGAATGCATGTAAACAGAGTCACCCAGTTGTCTCTAAAGGGACAGATCTAAATATTTAGCACAATGGCACTAAAAGCAAGACTGTAACCATAGAAACTATATTTTTGACCATGCATCCCAACAGAAATATTAGAACATAAACTTATATAAATAACACTTCTGACATATCACTACCAAGGAAACTCAATGGTTCAATCTCAAAATGGTTTCAGAGCAAGACGAGTAAATGCTTTTTGTTTTTGCTCATGTGCATGACTGAGATGGTCAGCAGATGGCAAGCATGCAATTCAGAAAGTCTTCTGCTAGAAAAACACTATTAATACAGCAAGTAACTGCTTAGTACAAATGAGAACGTCAAACCAAAATTTGTGTGTGTTTCACTGTAAGTTCATTGAAAGACATGAGGGTTTTTTTTAGACGTTTCTCATGTAGGGGTAATTAATTGCACCACTTACATGCTGTTGAATACAAGCGACACCACTTTGCTGCAGCTGTATTTTGGCACCAGCAACACGCTCCACCTCCTCAAATGGTAAGACTTCCATGTGAACTCTTGTGCAGCTACTTTAGGCTGAAACAATAAGAAAAACTATTGGTAAGAAGTACTCAAAAAAGGTGCAACAAAATGGCAGTCTACCTATACATTACATATACACCGTATCCTGTGCAACTTAGTGTCCAACAGTACAATAAAACTTTTCCTTCAGCATAAAATCAGTTTGAATCTTGTTCCAGAAACTTTAGAGGGTGTGGTCTGTTTGTGCAGTTAGAGGTTTTTCAGTTATTTTCTGTCAAAGTATAACAGTGACGTTATGTCAGGCGGTTATCACACTTTATTAAATAATAAATGAAATCTCTTAACCTGTATGAGCAACCTGACATTTAAAAGGACAAGATACAAGCTAGTTCCAGACCTTTCATTGCAGCATGTTTCTCACACCTTTTATAGTATGTAAACGGAGTAGAAGACGGGAGTCTTTCTTATAAACGCGTGTACTTACAATATAATGATTTCATTAATAATTTTCGTGTTTTGGTGTTGGCTCCTCCCCCAAACATGTACGCATGCGCGAGTCCGTCTCCTAAATTCGTCCGGACAAGAAGTCTATGTATTGCGCATGCGCAACATCCACATGTTTTTTTTTTTTCATATAGCTTTCTGGTTACAGGTGTCTTTTATTAGGTTAGAAGAAGATTATATATATTCATCGATGCTATGTTGCTGAAACACATTTAATAAACAATACATTTATATAAAAAAACTTCACATGTAATTTTTTCCGATTTCACACATTTCAGTGTACAGTGAACATTATCTCGTAAATACGTTATCTCTGTAAAAATATCTGATAATAAACAGTAATTGATGATGATTTTGCATTTTTGCAAAAATAGTATGGACCAAAATTAAATAATGGAATACTGATTAGTATCTGATAAGATTAAACCACCTAGCAAATAAAGATGGGACATGTTTTTATTATTTTTTTAATTTCAATAAACACATAAAAATCATGTTGTAACTGCATCTAAGTTACAAGGTTTTGTTCAAACACATATCTGAAAAGCAACGTGTGCTGTCATACCATTTTATTTACATAAGCTGAATAAAATATGAAAATCAAAGGCTTCTGCACATTTTTACTGTATAAAGAAAATGTTTACATCACTGAATCTTTGCATACTTTTGTAACAACGAGTTTAACACATGACTGGATGGAGCCTGGCAGGCACCTGCTAATTTTCATAGAACAACCAACTCATGCACAACTCCCAAACCGCAAAGCACTCCGCTGCTGTGATCCAGACCTCACAGAAGAAGTTGGTTAAACCTCACTCGGCGCATTTCTGCATTTCTGTGGCCCAATCTTCTCTTTGGGAACTGCCTCCTGTCTTAAATCATCTGAGCAGGAGCCCAGTCCTCTTTAACAATGAACTCACAGGTACTGTGACACCATCATGACTATGACAGTAGTCGGCTATATTCAGAGAGAGCAGATGATTTCTTAACCCCATCCCAAATTCTAGCCGCATAATGAAACCTGTAAAAACAAATGCAGTCATCCATTTTATTAAAATGTGCATAGATAAAAAGAAATATATTACTTAAACTTTCTTAACTGAAATATTTCTTTCAAACTGATGTAAAAAGGTAGGAAAAGAATTCAGTAGCAAAAAGGAAGAACAGAAGCATTGTGTGTCAGGGTGTGCCTTACCAGTTTTTCTCAGTGAGGATTGTGTGAGAGAGCTGACTGCGGGACATAGCCAGGATCTGACTGCGGAATTTAGAAACTAGTGAAGAAAAGCTGGGATGACCTCTGTAACCAGGCAGCAGAGAGAAAAGAGGGGGACCTGAACCTGGTGCACAAAAGATACAGACCCAATGCAAATTAAGTTAGTAGATCCATCAAGAACAATTTTAGAGAATCATGGAAAAGTAAATGTGAAATAGTTCCTTGAAATAATACTACAGTTCTAAAATGTAGTTTAACAACAACTAGGCCTATTTTCTGACCTGCTCTTGTCAAAGCATCGTCCCCATCATTCTCCATCATAGGTAAGAGAAAAAGATTGACTTCTGTCTCCAGGTAATCTCGATTCAGTCCTGGGAATATGTTACAATCCAGCATGGATAAGGTGCCTACATTAGGAAAAAAACATCAATGACTTAAACACCAAATCATGTAGTGTATATGAACATGTTTACTTTCATGTCAAGTGGACTGACCTTTATATTTTAGGTGGGAATGGGCCATAAGCTTTTCAACTGCCATATGCATCTTCTTCAGATTTCGTGGACAGAACTCCTCCCTCCTTGCTTTGTTCTGCAAGAAAACTATGAAAATAGAAAGAAAAGATACATACAATAAATCTGTGAGTGTTTGCCAGCAGTTTTATACATCATGAATGTCAAAGTACTACCCAATTATAGCTCAGTAAATGATTCGGGAATAATAATGATTATTAAATGTTTTCTGACCTATGTGAGGATAATACTCAGAGCCATCATCTGCCCCCGAGGAGCCGGTGCTGTCATGACTGGCCGATGGAGTCGAGGGTTTCAGCATCTCAGCAGTCTGCAGAAACCTGCTTACAGACACAGCTGTTAGTTTTATGCCACACAGAGCCTCCAGTCTTATTTTTATACATATATTCAAATTTTATGTTGATTTTTTTTCCATGTCATTATTAATGAAACAATGACGTCATTACCTATATAAGTTGATATCAGTGAACCAGTCCTGAATCACAATCACAACATGGCATACGGTAAAGAGGAAGGCAGTGATCTGCAGAGACTAAACCAAACAGTTGGAAAAAAGGGAGAATTTCCGTCTTATTAAATCTACAGAATATTTTTTTGTCAAGTACAATTACTGACAAGTTGACAATTGTTAATATAAACACATGGCATGTAGTAATACATACTATTATGTTATATTATATACAACATTATTTGTAAGATAGTACATTGGGTGTTTAGCATCATTGCCTTGAACTCACCTGCATCTCCACATACGTATGTGGGAGATTGTATTCCGGCGGAAGCTTGCGGTCATTGTTAATGAGATGATCCAAAATAGAGGGGCTTAAAATTGGCTGGAGATGAAAATGACTATTAGTTTATCAGGAAACTACATGAAAACAGAATACAGCACTGTTCTGTGCGATCCTTCGGTCTGACCTGCGTGTCCAGAAAGATGACCCTCTCCTGAGTGATGTAGAAATCAATTCCACTGCTCTGGTTCCCGGCTCTCTCCTTGATCTCCTGCGTCTGAGCTCTGAACACATACGCCCTGTTTAACAGAGAATCATTGTGTGAAATGCAGTAACAATGAAGTAATGAGGCAAATAAATTCAGGATGCTGGTGATGGACTAACCTCTGGTCCTCCTCGGGGCTGTTTGCAGACAGGAGAGACATGATTGTGGACTTTCCTGTGCCTTGTAGCCCAATAACTCCAACTACTAACATATCCGTCTGGTCTCGCAGGTACTGATACATAATAAACAAACTTTTAGTACACATTCACTTGACTGTTATGGACCTATATAGTGCAACAGATACAAAACGTAACATTACTGACAGAAAAAATATGCCCTCACCTCCATAGCACTGTCACACCAATTCATTTGGTCATCCACTAGCTTAATGCTGTGCTTCATCTTCTCAGGGGGGAGGAGCTTAGTCTGGCCAATCACAGCTGAAAAATCACATGGTAAAGTATGATGACTGGTTAATCACAGAAAAAAATCATGACATAAAATACCCATAATAGCGGTTTAAATGAACGATTCACACAAAAAAGAAAATTTGCTGAAAATATACTCACCCTCAGGCCATCCAAGATGTAGATGAGTTAATTTCTTTATCATTATTTCATTTGCTCATCAATAGATCATCTGCAGTGAATGGGTGCCGTCAGAATGAGAGTTAAAACAGCTGCTAAAAACATCACAATAATTTACTCCAATCCATTAATTAATGACTTGTGAAGTGAAAAGTTGCATGTTTGTAAGAAACAAGTCTATCATTAAGGTGTTTTAAATTTGAGTGAAAATCCCATAGACTTCTTACATCCAAATCCACTGACATATCTGTTTACCGTTTTGGATTATGGTTTAAAGTTAAAATGTCTTAGTGATGGATTTGTTTATTAAACACATGCAGCTTTTCGCTTCACAAGACATGGAATGGAGTTGTGATAATTTCTTGTGGATTACTGTCATGTTTTTATTAGCTGTCTGAACTCTCATTCTGACGGCACCCATTCACTGCTGAGGATCCACTGGTGAGCAAGTGATGTAATGCTAAATTTCTACAAATCGGCTCCTATTTTCTCCATCTACATCTTGGATGGTGTGAGGGTGAGTAAATTCTTTAGCAAATTTAAATTTTTGGATAAAATATTCCTTTAAAGCTTATGTGTGTAATTAAAAGATACGTTAAGGAGCAAAACGTGAGAAAATAACTCACGATCCACAGCTCCACCGGATGCAGCTGAGCCCATGCCTCTGTTCTGGATCTGATACACCGGTTGGGTTGGCCTCTGGCCTTCCCTCTCAAGTTTGGCAGTTCCTGCACCTGAGACTGAAGGAGCCACATCAGGAGGGTTCCCAGGCTTCCCTCCTTCATCTCTGGTTTTAATGAGCATGATCGGCTTTTCCAAAGATGGGGCTCCACTTGCTGGAACACTTGGTTTGGACTGAAACCAAATAAAGACAATATTATGTATCAATACTACATTTAAAAACAAACCAAAGCAAGAATAAAATATTCACTTGAATTGTTTGCTTGTGTAGGATAAACATAAATTATAAACATACTCGCTCTCCAGGAGGCTTAGCAAGAATAATGGGAGTCTTCTGAAGAAGAGGTCCTGTAGGTTCCTCGCTGCCATCCTGAGAATACATGACAATAACATCATACAACTCAACAATTCAGTCAATAAAGCAGGGGTTTTCTAACTGGGGTCCAGCGCTAGGGGGTCTGTGGAAAATGTATGAAAAAACTGTAATAAATGTAAGAATGTAAAAAATAAGATTTAAATAAATATATAAAAAAATAAATACAAACTTTGATGAAAATGAATAATTCAAATAATGCCACAGAAGCAAAAATGTTAGTAATTCTATATAACAAACTACATTTCATACTTTAGACATATTTATAGTACTAATGTTTTTAGGGTATAAATTTGGTCTTTATAAATAAAAATACATACAGTAGCTTTTAATTTTAAGATGGGGTCCCTCGCAGGAGGATTATATTTGGTATCTAGAATATCTCTGCGCTTAAAATGTTAAGTCATCATTCAAAAAGCATGTCCTCTATGCTCGAAGGCAGCTCATGTTTTGACAGAATCTCACCCTGCGCTCACGGGGAACATAGTCTCGATCTCGACTGGGTCCGGAGAGGTTTTGAGCCGGTGGTCCAGGGTCTCGGTCTCGCCGTCGCCTCCTCCTCCTTCCCTGCCCGTACATCCCGGGCTGACTGTGACCCGACTCCGACATGACCGCGACTAGATACCACTACTGTGTGCTGGACTTCTTACTCTTATGGCTATTCTTGCAACACTTTTAGGGCGGATTCTTAACGGTTATTTACCACTCTAATGTTTCATAGTGTTTATTAAAGCCGTAACATTACTTATCAAAACATATTCATGACTATTAGCTGACTGTATTGGCCTGTCGACAGCCAAATTACTAATGAATGAATAAACAGTTTTAATTTAAATAGCAATGTCGACTTACGTGCTGTAACTATGTAGCAAAACAGCTAATTTATCTTCTTTTTGTAATGTAGTAGTATTTAAATATATGTCTGCGAGTATCATTTAACAGGTACCAGACTGTTGTGTGAACGAAACGGTACGAACCCGAAAAGAGGCCGATGAGGAAACGCAATTTCGCTTTTTGGTTCCGATCATTTTATTCATAAAATCGCATGGCTGTCAAGCTATATAAAATATATCCGTATTAAATAAATATAATCGAATTTTCTAACAATATAATTGTATTACTGTATTAGCTGTTTTGTATTTGTTCAATGAGTAGCCTACTAAGATTATATCATGTGTATCTGCTTCAGTTGGTTTCATCGGAAGTTGTGTAAGTTACACCTGTAGTAATGTTAGAATATCAATATAATTGCAATTTTTGAATAATTTTGTAAGTAGCCTCTTTTGGCCAGTGATTTGATTACATAAACATTTACCAAGAAGGCCAAAACCTGAATGAATTAATAATTATTAAATAAATACATAAATAAATATTTATACGTATATCTATATACAGCTAACAAGCTTACTCCTACACAAAAAAAAATAATTATTTGTTGTTAACTCGAATTATATTTTAATAATTAAACTTTTTAACACATTAATGATTAAAACTTTTTAAACATTTTCAAAATTCAATTGCCATCTTCTTTTTTAAAAGTTAAGATAAAATAAAAACATATTGACGATAGAAAGCTTGAAGAAGGCATATGATACATTGAAAGTCTCAGCAGCAGTCACTCAAGTATCATACCAAGATGAATTTGTTTTTTTTAAAGGTCGGCGTCACAGAAAAATGCAAAAATAGGTAAAAACTACAAATGTAATGTAAATATGACATTTGCATTGTTCTGAAAATGTATAGGTAGCCTAGAATAGGACTACTTGCCATTTGTGATATATTGTGGCACATTTCATGTATTTATGAAATAACTACATTAAAAAATAAAATAAAAACTTTTTTTCTTATACAAGCACAGTGGTGTTTTTCTTAGTGAAATTAGTGTTATATTGACATATATAGATAGCTTCTGTGAAACACACAAGTAAATATTTAAATAATGTATGTTTGTTTTTGTCCACACAGTGAAAGAATATATGTATGTAGGTTTGTCAGTACTGTATGTGTGTAATATATATATATATATATATATATATATATATATATACTAGAACATTTTTAATATTTCAAGTAAAAATGTTAATGTGTTAATATGTTAAAAATAAACTTTAATTATCACCAAGCACTATTATATTTGCACATTAATATTTACCAGGATTAATACATGTTTATTGTTAGTTGTTAGTTCATGATATATCATTAACTGATGTTAACAAATTGAACCTATAGCTTTTCCAAAACGTTTTACTTTTCCTCCTTGAGCTCAAGTTCAGACAGAGGATATTGCCTTTTGAGGATTCTGCTTAACAAATGCAGTTTCTGGATGAAATCATGCAGTGCTTAATGTTCCTTGCTACGATGCAAAACAGACCTGTGGAAATGCATATATATAAGAAGTCTGCTGAGGAGCTGCTATCCTTCAGTTAGTCCAGCTATGGCGCTGCACATTACTCTGCTTCTCATCACTGCTTTTTTCTCCAAAGGTACAGTGCAGGCTTATTTTAGTATTTATTGAATTAGTTTTATTTTTGTTATTTTCTGTTTTCATTTTAATTTTTGTTATAGTTTTAGTTAGTTAGTTGTGTCGTTTTGACATTTTTATTTAAAATGGCTAATTATATTATATTATATTATATTATCAACTTTTATTTCACTTTTAGTTTTATTTTATTACATCAAGACAAATATATAAATATAAGATGCAAACTGGTTTCCTGTTTAAGATTGGTGCTAACTTATCACGCTAACATCAAAGTACTGATCAATGCATTATTTACCTTATTTTTCAGCACTGACACTAAAGTGTAATGCATGTATAGCAGATTCTGCTGGTGCATGCACAGCAAAGGTGATAACATGTCCATCCAGTTGTGGCTCCATAACCACAACCGTATACGTAGGTAAGAAATAAGATGATCATGAAAAATGTGTAAATCGTGTTAGGGTTTTGTAACTGAAGGGGTATTTATTTTGGTCTTTGTAGACGGCAAAAAAGAGGAAAGCAGCACTGCAAAGACTTGCGCAGATCATGTTTCGTGTGTTAATGGGAGCATGAATTCTGGACAAAGCAAAGTGACCCTCAACTCCCAATGCTGTAATACAGATTCATGCAACAATGCTTTGGCACCAGGTAATTCAATTATAAGATTTCAGTTTGATGTCTTGACATTTTATATGTATATATTTAGAATTTTATTGTAATGTCATGTCTGCATATAACCTGTACAGAATTGCCACCAAAGCCTCTTAATGGGAAGAAATGTTTCACCTGCAATGCTACAGACTGCACACGTACAATGGCTTGTGAGGGTGATGAGACTCAGTGCTTTATTACAACAGGTGAACCTTTTATTATTATTATTATTAATAATAATAATAACCCTTATTTTTATTTAAATCTATACATAGACACAATGTCAGTAATTAGCTGTTTTTATTTAGGGCTTTAAACGTCACACCAGCTCTTCTTTTTTTTGTCTTTCAGCTGAGGTCAGTGGCAAGAAGGTGACTTCGAAAGGATGTTCAAGCAAGTTGTTCTGTGTGAACGGGACACTGGCTCTGGGATTACCTGTACAGTCCTATGGCTTTGGTGCTAACATGAAATGTTGTGAGGGAAACCTGTGTAACGGTGCTCAAAGCTTGAGAGTGTGTTTCCTGATGCTGGTACCACTTCTCTCTCTGTTTGTCTTCTGATATATGCTCTCTTTCAGTTTTTTTAGTTTCTCTCTAATTTGTGTTCTGGTATAAATTAACAATATTACAAGATTAGGCCTATTCATAGTTTTATCATTTAATTCTAATGCAATGACATCTAGGCCTATACATTATTATTTTTTTTTTTTACATTTGGTTTAAGTGTGAGGCCAATATACATGTTTCTGGAAGTTGTTTGAATGAGCCTCAGATGATCCACTTAAAAACAAAAAAAAAAATTTCAATGGCCCTTTTGACAGACTCTGAGACGCGTTTCCACAGTTCTTAACAACGTAAACCTTTTTTTTTTTTTTTTTAATCATTGTACATTTATGAGACCATTCTTTGCGTTATAAATGGAAATGGAAACGCAAAACGCTGTGGAGGCGTTGAGCCCATCAGTGTGAAAAGGGTTCATCGAGGAGATGGAGTACTCTAGTGGTGGCGAGGGGGACTGTAGTAGATGTGGAATACTTATTAAGATGCTTTTCGTCCTCTCCAAACTGTTCAAAATGATCTTATTTCCCATTTGAGTATCTTTATGTAGATATCTATGTCATCTAACTATCCTCAAGTAAACGATTTCATAGCATCGACCATTAAGACTATATATAGCCCTTACGAAAATTAACCATGGTTTTCTAGTAAAAGTGCAGTAACTATGTTTTTTTTTTTTTTTTTTTGGCGTATTTATTACCATTTGTATAACCACAGTTTCACCACAAATACCATGGTTAAACTGTGGGTAGTGTAGCAAAACCATGGTTAATTTGTGGTTGCCATTTTTAACTATAGTAAG
Source organism: Poropuntius huangchuchieni (assembly GCA_004124795.1). Classification (NCBI taxonomy): domain Eukaryota; kingdom Metazoa; phylum Chordata; class Actinopteri; order Cypriniformes; family Cyprinidae; genus Poropuntius; species Poropuntius huangchuchieni. The sequence goes on from SCHK01104251.1 coordinate 20,572, forward strand.
CATGTTTTTTTGTTTTGTTTTTATTTGTGGTAAAACCATGGTTTATTTTCGTAAAGGAGCTGCTGGCTTGCTTTAGGACTGTCAACCTATATTTTGTGTAAATTCTGGGTTTAAATAAGATGTTATAAAAATATTTTTAAATGGGACATCTAAAAAAAAAAAAAAATCCTTTAATAACTGGAAAAAAAAACAACAAAAAAACAAAAAAACAATACTGATTTAAAAAGGTTCCAGAAACGAAAAGTGACCATTTCCATAAGCAAATGTGGCAGTAAAAATGTAAAAAAAAAAAAAAAAAAAAAAACGTAAAAACATCAGTAGAGAGACTGAAGAAGCTTATGGATTCGGTTGACCTACCAACATAGATCTTTGTTGCCTATATTATAGTCCTATTACTGTAAACTACTATGATTGTGGCATTATTTGATAAAGAATGGTTTCAATGCAGGCCTGTAATGAAAAGAATATTAATATTTCTTATTTTTTAATAGTTTTTTTTAAAAGTCTTATTATTTGAATTAAAATGTTCAAAAATAAAATAAAGATGTACAACATTAAACTGACATGAGTTTGTTTGTTTGTTTGTTTAAATTAATTATTATTACTACTACAACAAAAGTAACAAAGGGAACATATCATTGGAGGGCAATCAATAATTGTCTTGAATCAAGGGAAACCTTGCAATCACGCAATCCAAAAGGCTTAGAACCACTGCTGCAGTTAATTTAAAATATTCATAAAGTATTTAAAAAATATTTGAGACAAAAAAAATGTATCGTTATTTAGACAGAATTGTGTTTGTGAAGATTAAAACCTGATTTACCTCCTCCTTTTTGTTTCAAAGCAAAATAAATGTAACAATTATACAATAACCAGTTACTTTGTTTACAAAACACTACCTATACACCAGCATTTTGTTTCTTGTAATTTATAAAACCTCATTTCTGTAGTCTGTAATAGCGATAAGCTGCAGGCCATGTTACATAAAATACACCATATACCATTCCTTTTTTATATTTCTCACACATACTGTATATTATCATAACAGTATCCATAATAAACCAACAATTTTCAAGTTTCCAGTTTCACAATAGGAACTTCAGCTGGAAAAATGATGAGCTATGTGACACGTTGGCAACACTTTTTGTGAGGGACAGTATCAGTTTCAGCATGTTTTATGTTTCGGCTGAGGGATGTAGTCTCCTGTCCCTCCCTTCTTATCTCAGTCTGAACTCAAATCAAAATGGCACAACCTCTACTCTTTGTTCTCATCAGTACACTTTTCTACAAAGGTAATTGTTGGAATTGTTCTTTACGCGTTTGTTAGTGTTAAATATGTTTGATATAATTTTGTAGAGTTTTCTATAGTCCACTGTGTAACTAGGAGAACTGTCTGTGTTAAAACTGGGATTTAATAGATTGAAATAAGAGTTACTGAACTGAATCTTTGTGGTAGAAAATGCAGCATATGACAATCCACATTAACATTGTATTTCCTTAGTGTCCCAGATTTACTTTGCATTATATCATATTTTTCAGAATTTATATGCTTTGACAAGACTTTTCTAAAAGTGTTAGAGTTCGTGGTTATTTTTTTATTTCAATTTGTCGCCTTTAAAAAAATTTTCAATTTCAGTAAATTGCCTAACCTGCTATCAGTGCATACCTGAGACATCAATTAAATGCACTGAAACTAAAGTGGAGTGTCCTGTTGGTCAGTGTGGGACTATGAGGACCACATCTTATATGGGTAAGTTTTGGGCAAGATTGGATATTTGACCTGAAATAGTAATTTTACAAATGTGACTGATGTAAATTTCTGCTGTAGGAAACAACACATTGGCTGACATGATTATGAAGAACTGCTCTGAAATTAAGGAATGCGTGACTGCATCTGCAAACTTTGGAATCACAAAAATAGTCATCAACAATCAGTGCTGCAATACTAACCTATGCAATACTCAGACTGAACTAGGTAAGTTTAACACATGACCAAGACATCAGACATGACGTCCATTGGAGTACAGCATATTTTGTAACTTATATTTCATAGAATCACCCAAGATGATCCCAAATGGAATGCAATGCTACACTTGCAGTGGACAAGACTGTGCAACAACTTTACCTTGTGTGGATGCGGAAGATCATTGTATCAAGGCAACACGTAAGATAAGACAAAAATCATCACAGCGTAAACAAAACTCTCTAACATTCATAATACTTACAAACTACACTTAATAAATCTATAACAATAATAAATCTATTTTTTTTTTAAATATTCATTATTAGTTAGAAAATGTATTTTTATATTACATATATCCTAAAGATATGCTGTACAAAGTATAGAAACAAATGTTTCTAATTTATAGTTTTTACTTTTTTCGATCAAATAAATGCTGCTTTGGTGAGCATAAGAGACAATACATAATCTTAACAGCTCCACACTTTTGAAAGGTTGTACATTCAATTGCAGCAGACAACTTTGGTTAGTTTTAAAAATGTTATTTGTTAAATATGAGATATAATATGAGCCTAAGGGTATTTCTGACATCAACATATCACAGGAGTCGAGTGCTCAGCACTGCAGGCAATGAAACTGTGTCATTTTTCAAAGTCTCACTGCCCCAAATGAGATTCTTTTGTGTCAGTGTTAAAGGTTTTGTAACAACATTTTTTCCCTCTTTATCATTTTCAACAGTTTTTACTGATGGACAGATGATGACGATGAAAGGATGTGTGACCAAGAGTTTTTGTTTGGGTGACTTGTCCACCAAGATCGGTCAGTCCAGTATAGCAGCGGACCAGAGCTGCTGTAAAGGTCATCTGTGTAACAGCGCTCAAACCACCACCACGAGCCGCTTCTTTCAGCTGGGGATTCTGATGTACGCCATACTACAGATGTCGTTTTGAGCTTTCAGTTGTCATGATTCTCTGAGGTTTCAATTTTACAAAAAAAACCAAACAAAAAAAATCCAGCCAGCACTCTTGCATGTTGGTTATATCGGTTAAATGATCATCTAAATATATAGTTAATCCCTGATTCTAGGATGTGAGTATTGATGACATTAGAGTGCTTGTCAAGTTGTTCGTTTTGTATATACTTAAAGGAACACTCCACTTTTTTTGGAAATAGGC
>SCHK01104328.1:0-17526 GCA_004124795.1 Poropuntius huangchuchieni
ATTTAAGAAAACTTTTATGTTTATATATTAAATATATTTATATAGCCTATAATAAAAAATATAATAATATAAATATATAAATGTATATACATGTAAATATTTTCAAAATATATCCCGAATGTGTGTGTATTTATATATACATAATAAATAAACGCAGTACACATGCATATATTATGTAAACAAAAACGTATATTTTGGATGCGATTAATCGTTTGACAGCACTAAATTATGTTATATTATATTACATTATGCTTACCCAGGAGGAGGCGTGGCTCTTTATTCTCCTAAAGCGCGTTGGTGGCGGGTGTCAGAAAGGAGGAGGCGCGTGGTGTGATACGCGTCTCTGGTTTGAGTGTGCGTGTGTTGTATGTGTGGAGGGGAAGCGCAACACACGTTGTTATATTCGCACTTCTAAACTGAGCTAGAAGCAACTTTATTTCCTCTTCTTTCGCTTTCCTCGAGCGGAGGAGGACGTCCCGGAGTCTTTGTTTTAGGAGTAAGAAGGCAAATCCTCGGCTGTGGGGGAATAATGTCGGCGTCGGCGGCGAAAGTGAGCCGAAAGGAGCAGAACTCGAATCACGACGGAGCGGACGAGACCTCGGGTAAAGTAATGGCGGCCTCCTGCGCACCGCCATTTTCAGTAACTTGCACTTATTGCGTTTAAAGCATGAATATCAATTTTAACTAGCCGCTTGGCGTTTGTTTGAACCTTTAAGCGAAGCCCGAGTTTGTGCCCGTTTAATCCAGCAGAAGTCGGTGAAATTTCAGTAAAGGGATGTTGCGCGCACCGGAGGCCATGTTTCCTCGCGCGGCGGCTTCATTGTGCCACGCGCGACGAATATTCCGCTCGCACGCCGTTTAGTTTTCGAAAACATAACGTTTCCCGGTGGCTTCCACTTATTTATGCGCTCAGCTGTGTATTTTTAAAACCAATGTGGCTCGAGTGTTATTTGTGCGCTGTATGGCGCCCATGTTGTGTGCTAATAGGCTAACTGGTTATTGTGTCTCCCCCGCCATCACGAGCCATTCCCGCATGTGTCACCAAACCACGCCGCCGCTGCATCACAAATCACCATAGAGATGTTTAATGACGCTCAAGCGGGTCGAAATTACATTCTGATCCAATTTAACTTTTAATGCACGGCAGTAATGTGTAATTCATTGGTAGCGAGGTAAATCTGGCCCAGCGCGTGGCCTCCTCCTCCGTTTAAACCTCGCGGCCTTGCGCAGTTGTTGCTGAAACGGCACCGGATTGAGCTGGTCGCCCGGCGTTAACACCACGCTTTCACTTTTAACTTATGTTTGTTGTTTGGAATCGGATGAGGTTGGGTAAAATAATGTTGCTTTGTTTTGTTATATAGATTTATTAAATAGACCGTGTTTACGTTGTTCGAATGCATTGTTTGTTTAGTATGTAGTTGCACGTGTGTAATTTGTGAAGTCATGCTTTTGTTAGTCTGTATATGAGGATTGCATGCACGTGTAATTTTGTCGTGTTACTTTTTGCAGGATATTAATGACATAACGAATTAACTTTTGTTCTAATTTTACCATTTATTGCGTTTCAGAAAAAGAGCAACAGGAGGCAATTGAACACATTGATGAAGTACAGAATGAAATCGACAGGTAAGCTTGGCAAGTTGCTGAAGCATCATTTATAAGTTTACATTTTAATTCGCATTTTATTTATGAATTTGTATTTTTTTTTTTTTTTTTTTCTGCTTTTGTTTTGTTCCTCAGATTGAATGAGCAGGCAAGTGAGGAAATTTTAAAAGTAGAGCAGAAGTACAATAAGCTACGTCAGCCATTCTTCCAGAAGAGATCAGAACTCATAGCCAAAATTCCAAACTTCTGGGTCACAACATTCGTCAACCATCCACAAGGTGAGATTGTGTATAATATTGAGATTAGCTGATCTTAAATCTGTTTTACTTCTGAAATAAATTCATGTATTGTATTCTAAAGTTTTATTTTTGACTTTTGACTAATAGTCTCAGCCTTGCTCGGTGAGGAAGATGAAGAAGCACTTCATTATCTGACCAGAGTGGAGGTCACAGAATTTGAGGACATCAAATCAGGTTACAGAATAGATTTTGTAAGTACCGTTTTTCATCTGGTTGAGTCTGTAAGTAATACACAGCTGTGAAAAACCAATTGCCTGACTTGTATTTGTATCTACTCTGCAGTACTTTGATGAAAATCCATACTTTGAAAACAAAGTCCTCTCAAAAGAGTTCCATTTGAATGAGAGTGGTGACCCCTCTTCAAAATCCACTGAAATCAAATGGAAGGCTGGAAAGGTGGGTTAACAATTCATGTTTTTGGGGTCTGTTTTGACCTGATGCCATTTCCTATTGGGTGTCCGTTAACTGGTTATGTGCCATGCAGGACCTGACGAAGCGTACTGGACAGACACAGAACAAGGCAGGGAAGAAAAGGCAACATGAAGAGCCAGAGAGCTTCTTCACCTGGTTCACCGATCACTCCGACGCAGGGGCTGATGAACTCGGGGAGGTCATTAAAGATGACATCTGGCCCAACCCTCTGCAGTACTACCTGGTAAGAAATAATATTGCATTACTGCAGGTGTATATTAGTGTTAGCAAGTCAGAACTTGTACTTATCTTTTCACTCTCTTTTCTCAGGTTCCTGATATGGATGAAGAGGAGGGTGAAGGTGAGGAGGAAGACGATGAGGAAGAGGAGGAGGGTTTGGAGGACATCGATGAAGAAGGGGACGAGGATGAGGGAGAGGAAGATGAAGAGGAGGACGATGGAGAAGATGGTGAGGTGAGATATTTAAAACTTTGGCTTTAATTTGAGGACGAAGTACACATGCATGCCAGTTATTGTGGTTTATATGTGGACATGGATTTAAAATGTAACTTCAGAAACTGGCACAGTTTGACCCTAAATTTATTTTTCTTTCTCTTTTTCTTTTCAGGATGATGGTGAGGATGACTAAAGGCTGATAAGGACATATTCCAACACTCTTACCTGTTCTTTCCTTTTTGAAGTCATCCTCCAACCATGGGAGCAAAAAGCTTTGTTTTTATTTTTATTTTTTTGTGCTCCATCTTCTGTTCTACTGAAGCCTCTCCTGTCCTGACCATGTCTAAACCCAGTTAATTCCCTGGACATACAGTTCCTGCATTGGAAAACTAGTGGCATCTCGTTGCTGAAGCCTCTTGCGTCATCTTTAATTACAACCATCTCCAAAGACAAATACGAAATATTAACAATCTGCACGTCATCCTCTGTAGACTAAACTGAAGTAAATAGCAGTTTATATATTAAGTATATGAAATGATTTTTTTTTTTTTTTTTTCTGTGAATGGTTGTGAGTTGAAGTAATAAGCCATGGTGCAGTGATCTAATCATAGCGTACATACCTAGCCACTCTTTTCTTTTTTTGTATATTTTCTTTAATGCAGAGGTGGGCCCCAAAGAGTTGACACTGTTTTTCCTATGTGATATATTGGACAAAAGGAAAGCACCAGCTAGATCCTGTCACCTCTTGTAAATGTTTTGGGGTCAATATCAGGGTATGGCAGTTATTATTGTTGACAGTTCAATGGGGTCGGGTGGGGCAAGTGGGCATTTGACACATCAACATTTGGGTTTATGTTGATTGAATTTTCATTGTAATGTTTTACAGACACCCATGAGGTTTGAAACATTTTTAATAAAAACAAAACACAAAAAAACTTCCTCTTGTAATTTTGAGCTTGGCTAATTAAAGGATTATTTAAATGAGATAATAAAGCCTGTAGAATCTTAAAGAACTCTACAAGTGGTTTTTTCTCCACCGGTTTTCTTTATTGGATGTGTATAAGGTGTTTTTATACATTTTCGTTTAAATGTTTTGATACATCTTTAAAACTTTTAAGTGTAATTTTATAGTTTGTTTAGCTTAATGTTGAATTTTATGTCATCAACCACTAAACTATCACACTTTGAGGTATTGCAGACAGCTGGGTTATTACTACAATTCAGTCCCTTTTAACTCTTCCGAACAAGTTATGGCTTTTACAAGGTAAAATTTTAACTGCTTGGAGTCTAAAGAGTTTGCTTAAAAGGACAGATTTTTATCACATTACACACTGATTTTGACATAAACTCAATTTAAGTCATTTTGATTTATTGGATTATGGTAGTAGTTTATTAATTGTCTTGCGCTTATACATTACAGTTTCATTGAACGGTATGGAAAAAAATAAAATAAAAATCTATGCCTGTTAATTAGATTAATGTGTTCTTTTTTGTTAATTTAATTTTAAATCTTATAGTGATTGTGTGTGTGTATATGTATGTATGTATATGTGTGTATATATATATATATATACTGATTATTAATGGTGAAGCATATCATGTACACCTAGTTACAGAATATACAAGGGAAACTAATATTTTATCACTTCAGATTATTAATAATAAAATATACTTGAAGTACAAGTTTTCTATTAATAAGTTGGCTTATCACTTACACACAAAGTACATGCAAATTTAATCAGTGAGTGACTGCCACCTCAATAACAAATATTACTTATTTTGTTATATTTTATCTTAAAGTAAACATAAACCACGAGTTTTTAGAGTGACAAAAAATGTTAAAAAGATATCAAAAAAGAACGGCGACACATATCATCATTTCGTGATAAATACAAAAAAGTTATATATACGTTATATATAAAGCTTATATTAGACGCCTGAGGCTATTATATATTGTTTTATGACAGAAAAGTCATGTATTCATATATTTTTATCCTATGCCAGTCAGTTTTATACGATGTTTTTCTACTATTACTTCTGAAAATGTTCACTTCCTTTTTATGATAAAGCATAATGGCATTTCACCAATTGATGGTTAGTGTTTTTTTATTTATTATTATTTTTTTTTTTAATGCCCAAAAAGCACCGAATAATAAGAATGACCGAGGAAAAATGTCCTTTTATAATACAAAACTGAAACTGCGGAAAGTAGGTTGACCAATCAGAAGCTAACACCAGTGACGTACAGCGGACAGCCAATCATTGATTGGCTCGCGGTATCCATGGCAGCGCCGTCACGGATGTCACATCTAGGGTAATAATGGAGGGACGAACAGTGCTGTGCAGTGGCCAAAAACAATAAAATAACGTGCAAAATTAGCGATAAAAAGTGTTTCCTCCATCATAGAAGCAGATATCGATTCACCGAACATAAAACAGTTTGTAAATATGATGAATAACCAGAAAATCGTGCTTTACGAAAAATAATCGCTAGCTCAAAGCTAACTGTAACGTCTTATTGAGACAAAACATTTTGTAGAGATATGAACATATAACTTTTTCTGAGATAAAGTGTGAGGCATTTTAAAACATGTTCACGGATGAAACGCTTGACTTAATTGGTGCTGAATCGACATGGAGGAAGTCACATCAGCAAACACAAGAATCGGTAAGTAAAAAGTTTGCTTATACCTTCTCTAACCAGAATATTTATGCACTCGAAAAAAATATCAGTCTTTTTGTGTGATAATGTATTATATTGTGTTTTATTCCCTGTCAGAGAAGCTGTCAAACTCTTAAAGTTCACACGGCAGAGGCTGAAACACAAGCCAAAGATGTGATAGACAACAGCACTCAGACACAAGACCAGATCAGTCAAATACTCTCCCTAGATCAAGACATATCTCACTTTCCTGGTTTGCTGGACTTCTTGCATAGAGTTGAAGACATAGTTATCAAAGAACTGGTGAAAAACTCCAAGAGTCATGCTTTTGATGGGTTTGAAGTGAACTGGGAGGATCAGAATGAATCGGTGAGTGCCTTGAATGCAAAATATATTCATAATTGTATTAATCTTTTTTTTAAATGATCTTGTAACTGATGTGTTTTTTTTGCGCAGGTGTCCTGCATGTACCGTCTTCAGCACGTTGATGCTCAGGAAAGTGGTCTGCAAGTCACCAGTGTGTCCTGGAACTGCACCGGCTCCGTCATAGGCTGTGGATTTGGCCGGTAACAGCCCTTTCCCCATAGAGACACATAAAACCACCTGCTGTCATAATGTGAATTTTGTTTTTTTGGCGTTAGTGTGGATGATGGGGATTGGAGCAATGAGAAGGCTTATGTGTGCATGTGGAACCTGGACCGACAGAACCTGAACCCAAAGCGGCCGGATGTGATTATAGACGTGACCACTCCAGTCATGTGTCTGTGCTTCCATCCTCTGAAACCGTCTGTAGTGGCTGGTATGGACTCACATTTACAAAATCAAATGCTTTACCTTAAAAAAAATATCTTTAAGAGTGAAACACACACATGTCTAGGTTCATATTTGACCTCAGAATGGAAAATAAAAAAACATAGGTTACACATTATTTTTAAGTGTCCTTGTTACTGTGTAATTATACATTTAAGTACTGAGTTATATTAATTAACTACATTCACTTGCTATGTGGGTAGGGTTCGGATAAGGGTTTGTTTAGGGTTATTTGAATGTAATTATGGAGAATTTATTGTTATTATAATAGTAAGTACATGTAATGTGTAACAAGGACACTTTAAAATTTTACTAAAACATAAAATGTAAAATATTGTTTATTTGCTAAATCAGATAACTGTTTTTTATTGTGTTAGTTAGCTAGTATTTTTTTAGTTATTTTTTACCTTATCAAAATAACCTAAAAGCAGTTTGATTGAGATTAACTGGAATGCACAATGAAAAAACTTGATTACCTGTTTTTGCAAACAAAGTCTTTATTTGCATAAAGAAAGTGAGGCATAAAATTTTGCATAAAAATGGAAAATTTTGGCATTGTGAAATTATTTTCCATCATGTTGTGTCAGTTAAACGATACAGTATCCTGTTTCCTGGATGCAATGTTGATAGATAGATAGATAGATAGATAGATAGATAGACATTAAACTGATCAAAAGTGACAGTAAATTCATTTATAATATTACAAAAGCTATATATTTAATATAAATGGTGTTCTTTTGAACTTTTGAATTGGCTAAAATTCAAATATATATATATATATATATATATATATATATATATATATATATAATCCTGAGAAGAGCCATAAGAACCAAACTGTTATCAATAAATAAGTCTAAAAAATCAAGTCTAAAAAAATTTGTGCATTTCTCCAAGTATTTTCATACTGTAGTATTTGTAAATTATACTCCTAAGTGGAATCCATACCTTAAGTTATTAGGAACAAATAAATATTGCTGGCTCATTTTTGGTGGTCCTCTTTATGGTGTCATTAGGGGGGCTGTACAGTGGTGAGGTGCTGGTCTGGGACACCAGCCGCTCACAGGACCTCATTCTGGCTCAGACGGGAATGTCTGCAGATACTCACCGTGAACCAGTTTATCAGGTATTAAACCTATTAAATAAGAAGTCTGTGACTAAAACATGATGATAAGAATTCAGTGAGTCATAAATGCAGAGTATTTTTTTGTGTGTACAGGTCAGCTGGGTCCCTGGGGCTCGCAGAGGGGAGTTTACTGTACTGAGCGCTGGGTCAGGAGGAAGAGTTCTGTTGTGGACTGTTGATGGAGCTGAAGCCAAACTCATCTTGAGTTCTGGATATGCTCTTGTTCAACAGCAAGTGCCTCAGAGTGGAGCAGCAAGCAAAGTGGGTGTCACAAATACGGTCTTGGCAAAAAATGATTTAGTAAAAATTGCAAACTGTCTATTTTTCCTTGTGAAGATGATGTAGTGAAAGTATTACCCTAATGAACCACATGGTTTTTACACAAATTAATGTAATTCAGTTTAGATATGATATCTAATTGTTATTGTAATGATCCCACATAAATCAGAATGAGAAAAAGAATGTGCTAATTAATTACAACTTTCATGGCCTGGTAAATCGCAAAAAGCCAGTCATATAAAAGCCTGTCATAAGTTTTTTTTTTTCACAGTGCAATATAATATAATATAATATAATATAATGTAATGTTATATTGATTTTGGGATTAACTGTGACCATGACATATTTTTGCGCATTTCACCCTAATAATACAATACAATTGTCTCTCCCTGAAGACCCGAGGTAGCACAAATATAGGAGTAACTTCGGTTGCACTTTCCCCGTGGGACCTGGACACATTCTTGGTGGGCTCAGAGGGAGGTCTTGTGCTCAAATGCTCCTTCAGCAGCGAGACAGTGGCAGCAGTGCCCCCTGATGGTGAGAGCGTGACACTGCGGGCCCCAGTGCAATTCTCTTTCTCACCACGAGGGGGCCCTGTACACTCAGTTCACTTCTCACCATTCCATAGGTGAGCTTTGTGGTACTTTTTTGCACTTTATTTACTTAGTATAATATCTACTTTAAGGCTAATTGGCAGTAATTGTAACATCTGGTGTTTCTGATTTTAGGAATCTATTAGTAAGTGTCGGGACAGATGGTTTGGCTCATCTGCACACTGTGCTCCAGCCCCGTCCTCTCCTGTCTCTACGGGTGTCCGATTCATATGTGTTTGGGGTGAGGTGGTCACCTACACGCCCTCTAGTCTTTGCTGCAGCCACAGGACAAGGTGAGATGTTTGTAATTCTCCAAACTGCAATTTTTTTAATTGAGGATATATATATATCTTTATAGTTTTACATATTTTACATTTTTACCCTTTTACGTTTTAATTTTTAGGACTGGTTCAAATGTTTGATTTGGGTCAAAGAACTTTAAGGCCAGTTGCCACAATTGACCAGAACACAAGCGGTCAGCCGACATATTGCCTGGAGTTCAACCCCAAACATACAAATCTGATGGCAGTGGGCAATGCAGATGGTAGCGTCAACATCTGGCAGCTCAGTGGCGAGTTAACAGAACAAGGTGCCAAGGAGACTGCAATGCTGGAACAGCTGGCCAATGAGGTGGCGGACTGAGTCTGTATATATATTTGTATATATATATCTTCAACTGTACATTTACACCATAAAATAAAAACACTGAGAACTCCTTCCAGTTATAACCAGTAGCGTTTATTTAAGCACACTGCAGTCTCATGGGTGATGTTACAGCATATCCTCTCTATAGGTTTGTTAAACAAAGCAAAGCACTTAACAGCTAAAACAACCACAATAAAATGCAGACAGATCCACTACACTATTGTCAGTGAAGCATGAGGAAGTGTCAGATAAATACGCAGGGTTAAGAGTGATAGCAAGATACAGATATTGCTATACTGGGTGCTATAGAGAATTTCAATTCAGATCCATGCAGTTTGGCTGTGTGTTCTTGTGAAGGGGGGAAAACGCATCCCGATTGGTCACTGGCAGGCAGGGGGCGGGGAATCAGTTGACGAAGAGCGAGCGGGTGAATTCCACAAAGTCGAAAGCTGACGGGATCTCGCGGCCCTTGCTGTCCAAGTAGGGCTTCATATGGGAAATGCAGTAGTCTGCCTGTTCCTTCGTCAGGTTCTGTAAACACCGAAGGTCATAAAGGTCAACATCAAACATAAAAGAGAGGCCAAAAGTTTGATATCGATCTAATACCAATTGTAAATGGTACCTGGTAGAGTTCTTCCTTGGTGACGTAAGGTTTGTTCTCGGCGCTGAGAGCACGGAAAGCGCTCTCGATCTCCTCGCTTGACTTCACGTTCTCTGTTTCTCGGCTGATCATGAACGCCATGTACTCCTGCAAGGACACGTTTCCATCCCTGAACAAAACAAACTGATGTTAGCTCCATGACAGAAAGAACACTGAATATTTAGCTCATCCACAGATCCTGTTTCTCACCTGTTGGGATCCACTATGTCCAGGATGGACTCGAACTCTGGGTCTGGTTCTCCTTCTTCAACCATGGGCAGGTCGTAGCCTAGAGACCGCAGGCAGGACTTGAACTCCTGGTGATTGAGACGTCCAGATTTTTCTTTGTCGAAGTGCCTGAGAAACAAACATTTACATTACATTTTTAAGAACCCTTGAGTTTAGCATTGTAATGTTTTTTTTGTTACTCACTTGAACATCATGCTGAACTCCTTCAGGGCCTCTTCTGTTACTCCTGTAGTGTTTCTAAAAGAGGAGGACAAGATATAGAATAAGTGAAATTACATGTAAAAAATTTTTTTTAACAATAAATATAAAAAAACAACAAAATTGTATTATAACAATACATTTTTTTTTATAATATAATGAAAAAATATTAAGGACTGGTTTGAGAAGTGTCACCTGGCTTGGATCTGTTGTTCCAGGTTGTGTTGCATTCTCATGCCCAGTTGGTCGAGTTGGTCCCACTGTTGGGCCAGACCCACGGTGCTGTGCTCTGTGTATTTGTTGTCCAGGATCAGCGCCTCCTCCATGGCTGCTCCCAGATCCTCGATCTTCTTCAGTTGACTGCGCATGGCACGAATCTCCTGATGCTTCCGCTGCAGAGAAAACCCCAGAAATGAGACATGACAACAGAGCATCTTATAATTCAGTGTGTCTATTGCTGTCTTGGTTTAAAGCTTACGCAACTGTTTTAATGAGTTCTTTTCTACAGACTTATAAAGTGAAATGTTAGCACACTTTCTGGCCAATGAATTCCAATGATTTTTTTTCCATGGCTTTCTAGTAGTTTATAATGAACGGATATTTGGATACCACTTTATATAAATAGGACACACATATAACAATATTTAGCTGAAAACAAAACCTTGAGTAACAGAACATAACTATAAAAAAATAGTATTTACTATATCCAAAATAAAGGTTTTTGTTTACATAATGTTTGTGTATATTAATTATGTATATGTAAATACACATACTTGCACATACATTTAAGAAAGATACGTTATGTTTATATATTAAATATATTTATATATAATATAAATTATATGAATATAAATATATACATGTAAATATTTTCAAAATATATACAGTATGTGTGTGTTTTTATATATACACATGATAAAAATACACAGTACACACATATATTATGTAAACACAAACTTATTTTGGATGCGATTAATCGTTTGACAGCACTTATATATTTAATATATATATATATATTTATTTTGTACTGAAATGTCTTGCAGAAGAAATAATTTAGAGCTCAACAACTAGATTTGTAAAAAATTATATTTTAGGATTTTACCAATTAGCATGACTAGGCCTGGAATTTAAACTTTTGCACACAAAACACAATTTTTGGCATTTTTCTTAAGCTATTTTATTTTTTATCAGAAACAGTGTATTTACTATTATTTATAATACACACTACCGTTCAAACGGTTTGCTGTCAATACGTTTTTTTTCTTTTAAAAATTAAATACTTTTATACAGCAAGTTCACATTAAATTGATCAAAACGCAGTAAAGACATTTATAATGTTACAAAAGACTTCTATTTCACCTTTAAATATTCTATTAAAAGAATCCTGAGAAAATGTATCTTGTATTACAAAAATATTTAGTAACAGTTTATTAAACTGTTTGCAACATTGATAATTACGGTGGCCCAGTAGTGCACAACTAATTTGTTGTGTTGCGACTTGTTTCTGTTGTGTTGTGCACTACTGGGCAACCGTAGATAATAATTCAGCTTTGCCATCTAAAATATTAAATAAATTAAAATAGAAAAGTTATTTTAAGTTGTAATAATATTTCACAATATTACTGTTTTAACTGTATTTGTTATCAAATACATTCTTTTTTTGAATGGTACTAATGGTGTGCTACACTAATGCTTCATTTTGTTATTCAAAATATGAGTCTCAATTATCCATTCAATGCTCCCAAACTCACCTTAGTGGCCTCTAACTGTGACTCTAGCGTTCCAGATTCTTCCACCATGCAGGACCTGCCCACACACAGAGTGATGAAACCAGCAGCAGGAGCCCGAGAGCACATGGCACATCCACCCAAAGTCATCTCACTCACTCCACATGCCAGTCTACACCTTACAAGAGCGGCTCACACTTGACTAGCTCAGTTATTAGGTCAAAGAGCAAAACCAATTGTATTGGGCAGAGTAGACCTTAAAAAAAGTTATTTTTATGTTTATATGACTATGAGTTAAACTATATTGTTTAAATGGCTTGCATAACCATTACATCTAGTTCTGTAACCTGCATCTTCCTGAATTTCTTGTACATGATAATAAGACTTACCAATTTTGTCGTAGATATGGAGTACAAACTATAAGCCACCCCAGAATGCAACTTCAGTAACCAAAGTCATGCTAACGAAGCCAAATTATATCCATGGTAATCCAGACCATGCTTGATTAGGGCTGTTGTCAACAGGGTTAGAAACTGCTATATTTGTACCACTGCTTAGTTTTAGTTTTATCTTGCACACTTTTAAAAGCAAAATGTGCGAAATCGAAGATTCAGAGTTGGACTCGACTGGCCATATTATAAAAGTCCAAAAAATGTTAATGCACAGTTGTTTGAATTCAGATCAGGATATTGAAAATGTCTAAAAGTAGTTTTTCAATCATGGAAATCACATCGCAGTTTCCACCCTGGATCTGGTGCATGAACATTTTCCTCAAAATGAAGAAAAAAACAAAACAAATAACTGAAACAGAGAAAAAAAACGAAAAGTTTAAAAGAATGAGATGAAGTGTTCACACTCCTCAACATCGGTGCCAAATGTAGCCAGGCTTGTTGGATTAAGAAGCTGGAAGGGTTCATCTCAAAAAAAAGCCTCACATCGCAGTGAATGTTAGTAAAAGGGAATTGAACACACACAGAGCCTTTACAGTGGGGGTCTGACTCGAGTGCATGAGGAGAAGAAAACCCAAAAGGTGTGGGGTGAGGGGCAAGAGGCCAATCAGAGTAGGAAAAAAAGGGAGAAGACCTTCCAGAAAGATCATCATCGACTTCATACTGATAGACACGGATTACCCTCCGATAGGCTATGCTATTCAGAGACGAGGGAGGTGGGAGATGAAGAGGGAATGGAAAAAGAGTGTGAAAAACAGAAAGGAATACATCTGGAAATATATAGTCAAAACATACGATAAAATACGCAAAATATATGTAAAGTGAGATAAAGTCCTTCTTGAGACACCCTGTATTATTTCGATCTAAATTAATGTTCTGTTCTAACCTGAAACTCCCAAATTCCTAGTTTATTTTTTACCAAATGTGTGTTTCTATCACAACCGTTCCATTAAATGCTATTAAACAATACATACACACTCACACACAAACATACTACAGTAAAAGAGTAAAAAATGTGATATTAACCCATCCAGAAGGTATGTCCTGATTAGAGAAATGATCCCAAGCATCAGGGTAGCAACGAGAAGGCCGAAGGAATGGGGAAAGAGAGACAAATAAGGGAGGGAGAGAGAAAGAAACAATTAAAACATTGAGTGGTGACATCAACGCCACTACTCAACACTCACATAAAAGAAAATGTGATCAGCGCAAAGCTCTGCTGCAGCACATCAGGCCCAGGTGGGTTTAAGTTGTGTGATCAATGTGAAAATCTCCCCCCAAACAGACAACATGGCAAAGCAGGCAATGACTACACAAAAAGTCTATGACACGAATGAAAATGGGCATCTAAGAAAGTTACATGGAGATCAGGAAAGCTTGATCAAATCTGGAAAGATGTGTGTGTGATGTCATGCAATGGAAACAAATGTGTTCATGCGGTGTGTTTAACCCTTGAGCATAACTCTACTCTAATGAAACTCTACTCTAGAGAACACAGCACTGTAAGTAGTGCATGCTGGCCCTCTGTACCTGGTCTCCTGCAGCCATTGGTGGAAGGCATTGGCATGTTGGGCGAACTCTTGTCTAAGTTTATCGTTCTCTTCCTGTCTCCTCTGTTCCTTCTGTAGCTCCAGCTCTCGCTCCTATAAATCATATTTATATAATTAGAGAGGTTTTTTTTTTAACTCAACTTTATACACATTCAGTCATGCTTCAAGATCCCATCATCACCTTGATGATCTTTTGAAGGTTCCTCCAGGTCTCCTCTAGAGCTTCCATGGTGAACCAAGTGTATGGATTGGAGGCCACTTGGTAACTCTTGATCTGGCGATCAAGTTCTGCCAGCTGGCTGAAATCGGCCTCTGCGGAGCTGAGCGAGGAGCGGAAGGCGTCATGGGCGTCCCGTAGGGCCCTGATCTCCTCCAGAGAGTTGCACCTTACAGGGTCTGTCAGATCTTCTTCAGCGTTCTCAAACCAGCTGTTGAAGGCTGAGGCCTTCTTGGCAAAGGTGAGGAACAGATCCTCAACCTGGATGGAGTGGTGAACAACAGAACAAGTTGTTAAAGACGCAAAACAAAAACTTCTGTTCCTAGCTTGAGGTAAAATTCCATTCTTCACACCTTTCTGAAGTGCTCCTGGGCTTCCAGAAGCTTCTTCTTGCGAGCGGCTGAGTTGGACAGCAGCTGGTTCCAGCGCTTCATCAGGGTGGCATGACGAGCCTCAATGGCCTTGGATTGCACGTGTTTGGCTGCCAATAGCTGGTCTTTCAGGGCTGTGATGTTAGTGATGCCCTCCTGCTGGAAGGCCTGAAGCCCAGCATCAAAGGTTTCCTATAGCAAAGTGGAATAAAAACAGTCAGTTACAGCAGTAAAGCTTGAATGAACCTGCTGTGCTACAGCTTGATTGCATTGTGCATTATTTCATATGTTATGTCACACCTGTTTAGTAAGCAGAGTCTGCACCGAGGAGAGATCACGACCATAGTCATCAGTCTTCAGGCTGTTTTCCTTCTCACCTGATCAAGCCAAAGACACTTATGGGTTACAAATTACAAAGAAGCAGAGAAAAGCACACTTATGTATCTTTATCAAACCCTCTTTTAAACGAAAGTTTCCTCTTATTTAAATAAAATATCATTTACTCACCAATCCAGGACTCCACCACATCAGCCTTCCAGTTGAACTGAAGGAAGGCAGAGTTCTCATCCAGCTTAGACTTCCTCTGAGCTGCAGCTCTCTCCAGCTCTGACACCTTCCCACGCAGGGCCTTCATTTTAGCCATGATGTTCTCCACGTTGTGGTTCTCCTGCACAATAGCAAAAATATGATGAAAATCAGGTCACATTCTACATCAGAGAAACTTTGTAATAAACCATTACAGGGTCAAAGGTGAACTGTACCTTTTTGATAAGTTCATCTCCATTGGAACACACATCATTCACTCGGTCCCTGTGCACAGTAAAATCTGTTTCAAACGCTTCGTGTTTCTTCAGCAAGCCCTGGAAAAGAAGAGCCAAATGAACAAAAATGAAGACACTAACAGTAAGCTAAAAAAAGAAATCAGCTAAATGTGGCTTATTTTTTCCACACCTGCACAGCTGCCAGAGTATCACCGTAATCCTCACTTCCAACCAGGTTCAGTTTCTCATTAATCCAGGCTTCCTCTTCCTCCACATTTGCCACAAACTGCTGATATTCCAGCGACTCTTCAAGCCTCTGCCCACTAAAAACCCAAAACAATTGGAAAAATGTTTTTGGAAAAAAAAAAAAAAAAAAAAAAAAACATTGATATAAACGTTTCAATGAGAGTAGAAAAATAGACCAGAAAAAAGCAAAATAGTATAATATAGCTCTCACCGAGCAGCAGCCAGATCTTTCAGTTCCCTCCAGTGCTCCACAAACTGGGCCAGCCTCTGCTGGATCTCCTCCTGTCCAATGGTGTTGTCATCAGACAGCTTCTTCCCAGTCTCCAACACAGACTGCAAGGCCACAAAAATACTGTTAGCATTCAGAATGATGATTTAATTGGCTTTAATTATGCTCCTATCATAGATTTTCATTTCTGTGAATTGATATGCAACCATGTTGCAGGTGACTCCTCACCTGAATGGCCGGCTCGTGTGCTCCAAGCTCAGCTTCCAGCCTCTTGTGTTTCTTTCTCAGATTCTGTACTCCTGTCAAATCACGTCCATAGTCCTCCGAGCTCACCAACAACTTCTTTTCCCTAATGGAAGAGAATGAATTCAGTCTAGTGTACAGCCTCAAATAATGCAGTTAGTGTGAAAAATTATAGATCACTCAGAATGATGTAAACCATACTTGATCCAAGATTCCTCATCGTCCAGATCCCTGAAGAACTGGTGCAGGCGATGCGATTCGTTCAGCTTGGCACGGCGCCCAGCAGCCATGCTCTTGATTTTGCCAAAGCGTCCATTAACGGCATCACGCTTGTCCTTAACCTGAGAGGTGTCAAAGGCATTGCTGGCCATCAGACTGTCAGCCTGGCCATTGAGATCCTTCAGACGATCCTATAGGAACACAAAAACAAGCATTGATCAGGATTTCAGAATTGCTTTAAATGCGTGATCCCTGATCTGTATGTCTGAAGAGCTACCTCATGAGCGGAGATGTCGGCCTCCAAAAGCTGGTGCTTCTTAAGGAGATTATTGACTGAGGCCAGATCTTTGCCATAATCCTCAGAAGCAAGAAGAGCCTCAACCTAAGAACACAGGAAAAATGTGTAATGGATATTAGAATTTTACATTTAAATCAAGATTTAAGTCAAGAACTATCCTAAGTAGCTACTAAGTCATATCTCAATACCTCAGACAACCAGAAGTCAAAGTCCTTGATGCCAGTGTTGAAGTTCTGCTGCTTGTTTGCCTCCTTCAGTTTTTGACTCTTCTCGGCAGATTTGTTGACGAGGAACTGCCACTGCTCATCCAGAGCATTAAGACGAGCCTGAAAGCAAATGTGAGCACGACCACAGCAAAATGAGCACCGACTGTAACTCACCGTCTGCCTATTTCTGAAATACTTCTGAAATTGGTACCTTGACGGCATCCTCACTTCCAGCACAGGCACCTCTCTGGATGAGAGCATTGCCTGTGTCAATCACCCCGCGGATACGATCAGCATTAGCGTGTAACTCAGCCTCAAAAGCCTGGTGTTTCTGGTGCTTGCTCTGAAAGTGTCAAGAAAGCGAAATACAGCTAAACTGAGCCACACAGTGAAGTCATGCGTGGGTGCAGTTGTGATAAAGCAATAAAGCTGGTTTTGTATCTAACACTGTAGATGTGTATATGATACTGATATAAACGTCTCTGGTGTAAAAACTCAGTTTCAGTGAAAGCAGTGCATATTCAATGCTATTGTAACGTGTGTGCATTTTATGTGTGTATGCCTTCGTGTAGACTGTTTGTGAAAGTTTGTCATTATGTGTAGCCACAAAAGAGCAAACCTTTTCAAAACATCAATGTGTACATTGTGAAAAAAAAAAAGTGAGGTGACTGTGAATTGAAAACCACCAAACAAGGACCAAACATGTAACGTGGAACTCATACTATGAACAGGACACATTCAAAGCCTGATGGAGCATTCAATAAAATGAACTGGACACCATCCAGCACAAAATGAATTCTGTGAGGAACCTAGGAGGAGTTGGGGTGTTTTGTCTGGGATCATTCAACATTTTATATCACCCAGAGAGAATAGCAGACGGAAAAAGCACTTCCAAACGGCTTATCTAAAGCATTTGCTGATACACTCAAAGGAAGCCGGGCTGCTGGTGCTGTAACTGCATATGGATTCTGGCCATAGCACATATGTAACCATTTCTGTTGTTTTAACACAGTATTCCACAAAAAGCAAAGCAGAAT
>SCHK01104461.1:0-15869 GCA_004124795.1 Poropuntius huangchuchieni
TAACTCAGCCCTTAATGTTTATCATTTGTAAAAAAACAAAAAAAACAAAACCATTATCTTCCAAGAAGCAGAAAAAAAATCAATTACATCAACATTCAAGATAATAAAATGTGTAAGCTGATCAAAAAAAGAGACATGTGACTTGAGTTAATTTGAGTTGAGTTAATTTGAGTTGAGTGAACTTGAGTTGAGTGAACAGCTTGGTCCAAAGTTGAGTAAACTCAAAAAAGCTGTGCAGCGAGTTGCCTTGAAATTTTTTAAAAAGCCTCATGCACTTCAGTTTCTGAACTATATGACCCGAAATGAATATTCCTTATCAGTAAAGATAATCTATATACCTTTCAAAAATACTGTGAAAATCTATGATAAGCATGATAAGGCAAATGTCAAGTTGTTCATGACAACTTTCCATGGAGAGTCAAGTCAAGTCACCTTTATTTATATAGCGCTTTTAACAATACAGATTGTGTCAAAGCACTTTACAGAATCAAATAGGAAAATATTGTCAACAATGTAAAATGACAAGATTAAACACTCAATTTTCAGTTAAAGGCATTTCATAATTGAATTCAATGATGTCATAGTCCAGCTTGGTTCAGTTTAAAAAGTGTCTGTACAGTCAACAATATCGCTGGAAATTAAATGTCCCCAATTAAGGATAGTGTAATTGCTCTGAACTTTGTTATCATAAAATTGGTGATGCATGACATGTTTCAGAGGTGTGGTCACGGAAACATTTTTTTTTCTTCTAGAGAGCAAGGAGGTTTCAGTAGGAAATGTATTATTTAATATTCTTACAAAAGAGAAAATCAACTCTAAAATATTGTTTATCTATAGCCAGACTGGATTAAATTTTGTAAAATGCTTTTATAGTGATTTTACTGACGTTAGAACAAGAAAGTACATAAAAGTGGTAAATGTAGTGATACTACATATGAATAATCCAGAAAAAAATTTACCAAGAACCACAAACTTTTTCCCACTCCCTACTAGCCAAACACACTGCAACGCTGTCCTGAGTCACCGGTCCGCTCAAAAAACATGAAGTCCTGCAGGACAACACAGAGAAACAATAAAATGAAATATATGAATGGTCATATCAAGATAGTAACAGGAAATAGAAAACTGGTGGATGAATGAATGGTTTGTGTCATATCTTACTATAAGGAAACATGCGCCCAGCAGAACTGCTTTCATCCTCACATCCAAGTCCATGGGAAAGTTGATGCCAAAATTATCTGTATCAGTCAGGGTCTCTTTGATGAAGCCAGCCCACTGTTTACTGATGCGACCTACAGAATGCCCATCCTTACCGGTAATCTGCACCAGAGGACAGAAAAATGCACACAAACTATTTTTTTTTTTTTTAGGTCTGGAAAACACAATGTGAATATTAACACTAAAAGTAATTGTTCACCCTCATACTGTATGTTTAAATATCTCAAAAACGATCGTAGTCACACATACGTGGCAAACTGACACAATAATACATACGTCAAAATCCACATCCCCACAGCAGCTGATGGCACACAAAGGCCCTTCAATGGACAGCACCTTTGTTTTGGACATGTCATAGATAGAGAACTTGGGCTTGAACATGTGCCAGTCTTGCTTGATGTAACCTATTGCATTCCCTGGTGGAGCTTGTACCTCCATCTTCAGTCAATTTCACATTCAGACAGGAAAAAGAATTGGAGAATAGGTTATGTAAATACATATATAATATTTATTGTAAATTTAGCAGTTTCAGCTGTCTATCTTGTTGAAATGTTTTCTCTCTCTCTCTCTCTCCAAAGGTCAGAAAAAAAAGCTGGATTCTTAGTTGTTACCTCTTGAAGGCAGCAGGGGAAAAAGCAGGACATGCAGCGGTATGGCCTGATTAAGTGAATCACTTCCTGATCAAAATTATCTTTTATCTCCAGATCAAAACTCCTCAGAGGACCACAGATATTTCGTGTGCAGCAGTCAGTGTTTTCTTTAGCATTGAAGATCTTTTGACCCATGCTGTTCTTAATCTCATACTGGTTATTAGTCTCAAAGCCAATAATGGCTGGAAAAGAAAAAAAATGTTAATTAGCATTTGACTTATAATTTAGAGTGTCCAACAAAAAGACAAAAGGATAAAGATTTAAAGTTATATATGACAAAAATGTTTAATAACTTCAGAAATTTTACCTTCAAGGAGCTCAATCTTTTGATGCACTAATATCTGGTCAATCTGTAAGAGCAGAAATGAAAGCAGATATATATACATTTTCCTATTATAACATACCAAATATTGTGTACACCTTTGAGGGATTGTTCAACCAATAATGAAAATTCTATCATTGTTTACTAAATCAGGTTGTTATAAACCTGTATGAATTCCTGGTCACACTTTAATTTAGGGACCAGTTCTCACTATTAACTAAATATTATCTATGCCTTAATAAACAACTAATTTGTTGCTTATTAATAGTTAGTAAGGTAGTTGTTAAGTTTAGGTATTGGGTAGGATTAAGAGATGTAGAATATGGTCATGCAGAATACGGCAGTAACATGTGTATTATTAGTACTAATAAACAGACAATGTGTTAATAATATGCATGCTAATAAGCATCTAGTTAATAGCGTGAATTTGTCTCTAAATTGTTTTTCATAGAAGTATGTGGGAACCAAAAACTGTTTGGTTACCCACTTTCTTCAAAACAGAAGAAACAGTTCAGAACAAAGGGTGAGTAAATGATTTTAAAACATGTAATTTTTGTGTGAACTGTTCTTTTTTTGACATATTATATTACTCACTTATTGTGACAATTGGCAAATGTAATTGTACAACTCTTACCATCTTATTTACATGAAATAATTCATTTCAAATGGCACACTCACCTGTGTAAGGTACTCCAAACCAGGTGGGACAGCCACTGGGTTAGAATTAAGCTGGGACATGTTGAACTAACTAAACAGCAAAAACGTTTCTAGTAAACAACAAATTCATTATTCCACACACTTCACAAATTAACAAACCATTGTGCCCTTAACTTGTATAAAATAACAGGAAATAATTTATATTTATTTTTTGTCATAAAGGACCACAACACACTTATATAGTTAAGGAAAAATCAACTCGCTCTCTTTTTAAGAGACACTAATCCACTGAATATCCTCTAAGAAAGTGTTTGAGGCCATTTGTTTTATAACAAATGTTTAACTACTTTAAAGCACAGAATATGCTGACAAAATATCCTGCCTATGAAAATGCATAACAAATGCATAGCATTTTCCTTTAAAAAAAAAATTTGCATTAACAAATTTGTAACCTGAGACCATTAAGCAAACTACAGAAGTAAAAATGACACTCAAAAATGAGATGTTTGAATTGGTAAAACTAAATCCAATTTCTATATTGTATATGCACTTACCTTACGTTATGTAGCTGATTGTTGAAATAATGGCAAGCACAGCGTTACAGCAGATCGAGTGAAGAGTCTACTACAGCATGTAACTGGGGGAAAGTGTATATACGTCTTGTCACACCCCTTTTCCTACATTCCCTTTGGATTTTACTCATGGAAAGAGCAGTGACGTAAGCAAACAACCAGTGCAAATGAAAAGCGACTTGAATTTAGAAGAACATTTATTTTTTAGAATTCACTGCTGTAAATGGTCAGAAAAATATAGCATTTCCTCATCTTTCAAACATATACACCTGTACATACATGTACTATATACACTGGGATGCAAGACACATGAACAAAATAAAAGAAATCTGTTTTCAGTCTTAAAATCAAAAACTCAATTCTACCATTGTTTTTGACAGAATACACAAAGAACACAAATCAAGCAGTAAAACTGTCTAAATACGCTGATATCTGCTTTTCAATGGTCAAAGGTTAATCTGAGAACACGCTGTAACAATAAAAGTGAAGATATTCATCACAAGACTGAAAATGCTACTTAGAAAAAACAATTACATTGATTTGAGTTGTACAGATCTGAGCTGGAGGTGTCCCTTATCTACCACTCCTATTTGCAGTCATTAAGTCTTTCACAGTGCTTCATGACCCAAATAAGGTGTGTCGGTTTAATGCGACACCTGTGCTAAGGGGCCCCCAGAGGCAAGACAGAAAAACACCTCTTTGCTGGAAATGGAATTGTTTTAATGGATGCTTTGTACATGGTATTTGGAGTCATAAATATGATAACTTCGGGAGAAATGTTGTGAAATCTTAACTGTCCTAAAATATGGTTAATTTTCCTTGACAGGTTTTGTGAGATTCATCCATCTTGACCTATAGTAGTGCAAATAAGTGCATGAGTTTTAGTATGCCTTATACCTGAAAAACACTTAATGTCATAAACCAAAACCAGCCTTTCAACACAGAACAAAGGAGAACAAATGGAGTTATATAAATCAACTTTTTTAATTTAACAAACTAAATGAGAGTAATCAGAAAAGTAAAAAGCACAGATATGAGAACGTCTCGTTCATTTAAATACAAACACAGGATCTGCTCCCACACATTCATTCTCAGAGGTCTCTTTTGACCGTGGAGCCCCGAGAGTCCCTGCATCTGTAGCAGTAGAAAATATCAGGTACATTGGACTTCTTAATCTTAGCGCAGGAGAGATGGACCCATATGGAGCACTCGTCACATTCAATCATGGGACGTCCGGCAAAAGGCTTCCCGCAATAACACGTAATCAAATCCCATGAATCATCACCTATAATGAATAGAACAAAATAAGGATGGTTGAAATAAATGATCACGTTTTCTTCAGTTTACATTTATGACACAAATGTTATTCTAGCTATATACATTAAATACACTACTAACGCGTCATTTCTAATCAGACACTTACCAGACTCTACCATAATATCCTCGTCAGTCACCAATGTGTCTGTTTCGCAAGAACTCAGGTCTGTTTCTTGATTGGACTCCAGTTTAAGCCCCGCCTCATGCATGTCAACGGCCTGTTCCGTTAGCTCCTCCTCCTTTTGAAGCCCCTCGTTCAAAGGGCTTGTGGATGGAAAGTGTCTCTCGGCCTTTACCGATCTCTTCATTTTCTTTAGTGCTGCTTTCGATTGTTTGTGCGCTCTTGCCTCCGAGATGCTTTTTCTCGGCCCTCCTAAAGAGAAGCGTCCGAGTTTCTTCACCTTCTTCCGCTCGGCTTTGCTATGCAGATGGATCTGGTTCAGAGAGTCTTTCAATCTCATCTTATCTAAGGAGCTGTCCAACTGAAGATGGCTAAACTCTGAGCTGCTCCTGTCGGTCTCAGATTTGTGAACCAAACTGTGAATGTTGTCGAGGCTGGAGTGTGCATCCGTCCAGCTATCCTTTACAGACCCCTCGCCTGAGAGCTCAGAAAGCTCGTGTGCACATGGAGATGAAGATGGAGACCATGAACTCTCCTGGAAACACACATCACCACAATTTACCCTATTTATCTGCATACGATTTTGCATTGCAAAGGTGGAAAATAAGCTTATAAAACAGTCATGGCTTAATATTGTTCAACAAACCGTATTGGTCCTGATAACTTCTCATTAATGAGTAAATTAATATATTGAATGATGCTGTTATTACCATATTTTTAATATATTTAGGCCTTTTGATGAATTCAATATATAAAGAATTCAAATTTTACATGAACTACAGAAAAAGCACTGTGATAGGGGACTTTAAAAACAAATAAGCATAAAAAAATGTTATTGGAATCTATCATTATATAATTTATAATAATCAGAGAATTACGAGTATCACCTCTGCTGAAATCAATGGATTTAAATAGATTCCTCTGAATTCACACCTGCTAAAAAAAACTGTTTTTCAGGTCTAAATTTATTAAACCTACATGTACAACAAAGACGTTAGTCACACAAACTTTCACTGTCAGATGAAAAGGATGGTAAATTTAAGTCCCAAAAGTGTAACAGGTTCAATATATTTTACAAAAGTATTTTTAATCCTCAGTTGATATTTGAATTAAAATTAACTATGGTTATATGTAATTTTTTATTTTTTAAAACAGACCAGAATGCTAGTAGGGTTAAGTATTTTACAACACACATACACACAGTCCACATAGTCAGCAGCAGGTGATTATCATGAAGATGGTCAAAGTTGTCACTTAATTGCTGTACAAAAAGACTATAATTTATGACATTCAACTCACTTCTTTCTGAGGTGGAATGTACCCAGCATAGGCCAGGACAAAGCTACAAAACTTATTGAAATCCTCCACGGTCCTCTTCCTACGCTCTGGAGGCTGCAACAAAGAAAATGTACATTAATAGTGACCAATCATAGTGATTCACAGTATGTTTACAGTGATATCTAAAGCCATAACATCAGTCTGTCACCAATCAAACTATATTCAAAACCTAAATATTTTTTGCCAATTACTGACAATAACTACAGGCAGATACTGATCTTATCCACAGCCCATCCCCCCATGTTCGGCCACATGTGGCCTAAGCTATAAATAAGTAACGAGGCTGTGTCACCATTTAAAACTATTACAGAATATAACTGCGACAGCACTTACCAAAGCCTCCGTTTTACAATTCCGGACGGTGTCTGTAAAAGAAAAAGAAGAAATCGGCAAAACCGGTTACTGTTAAATGCTGTAACTACAACCTTAAATGAACTGTCAAGTTAGCTTTAGCCAGGGCTGTTTGGATACTTTTAAAGTAACGTAACTTGAAAGTAACTTCCTTACGTGATTATTGGAATGCTACAAACGTACGAAATCCAATTCTAAACGTTGAGCTTTGTTGCAAATGTTCTATGAACTCATTTGCTCGAGTAAACATTTTCACATCCGAACAGAAGCTGCTTATGCTAAAAGCTAATGAGTAGATGCAACCTTGTCAAGTCAGCAAAACAAGGAAGCAAATTGGCATCAGAACTATTCAAGTATGCTAAGAAAACTATATGTTATGTCTCTGGGGGTAACTTTAGTAGAAAGGCCTTGTTAGGTGTACTTAACATAAGAGGATATCTCAGTGCTAGCATGAGTAGTTAATCCAGTCAGGAGCGCTTTGTTAAATGGGTGTGTTACACGAGGCTCGTTTAAAACTTACGAGTATTGGTGTGACACTAAAATAAAATGAAAAGAGCATATGTGTATGACAATAAAATATATATATATTTTTACCTTGATGATGATCCATAATACCCAACATGGTGGGGTAACGTTAACGTTAGTACCACAAAGTTGGGTTCTTCTTGGTGTTGGCCGTTTGATATCCTGCTAATTATCTTGTGGAGTTACTTTGATGAAAAACGAAATTTCTTCCAGTTGAAAATATATGCAAGTCCGGTTGCTTTTGAATTTAACAGATAACTAATAAGCTACCGCATAACCGAAGGGAGGTTTGCCATATGCTCAAGAGTAGTGTCGTCCTCAAAACTGTAATACTAAGCAAACGACCAGATTTTTCGACGATTAGATCATGGTTCAGCTAAAATGAAGCTGAACCGTGTATTATTTCGTCCAGACCTCAATTATCGATGGTGATGATTATGATGGTGTTATCTTGTCTTCGATCCTCGTTGATCACCAACAAATTTAAGCTGATAGCTTTAGATCTAACGTAACGTTACAAAACTGCTGACACCTTGATTGTATCCACACACGCGAGGAAAAGACGAAAAATACCAAGTTAGCTAGCAATTTTTGAATACCGAAAAATCAAAAACGAGCTTTTTGCAACTGCATTCAACAAAGTATTGAACGTCTGGGTTACGCGCGATCTCGACAGGAATCACCCTGTGACGCAACCACGCAAAGAGCGCCAGACTTTTCTGCGTGATGCATATTGATGTAAACGTAATGAATATGCATTGTCAAAGATAGTTCAAAATCCGACAAAATAGACGAAGCAGTTTTTATTTGTATTCCTTGGTGGAATACACTGTGCCCAGACTTTGTAAATGTTAACATTTAAGATGCGTCGCTGCTTGCAGTAACGTCCTTGTGTTCATACGACGAACACAGGAAATGGAGAAACTGTGGTTCGATGGGCGCCATGTTGGATCAGATGCGCCATACATTTCCACGCAGAATCTCCTCTGGGGGAGCCATAATGGCGCACGTTGTTTTTGCACTGTGTACACGGACTTCCTTAATCCTGGAAGGATCAGCTGACCAATGTCGTGACAGTTTTTTTTTCCTCGCTCCACTGCTTGGTAGGGTATTCCGAGGATTGTCGTTCATTTCATGCTAATACAGTAAGACTCATCTTTTGCTTTTTTACACAATTATATTTGTATTGCTATCAAACTGGGCAGTTCGGTCCTATCTCATTTTCTAACGTTACGCAGGTGAAATCTGCTCAGTTGCTGATCAGGCTTTGCTAGTAGCCATCTGTCACCTGACATCCAGTGGTTCCTTACGACAGCCTGCTAGATCTCGTAATTCAGTAGGTTTGGTCGTGTGAAGGCGTTTATTTATATAATTCTTTATTTTATTTGTGGATAAATGAGAGCAGGAATAGTTTGAATCTGAATGGATACCGGTCGGCCATAGTGGTTCTATTAGTATTATAGTGTTGTCATCGAGAAAGTCTTTAAATTTGTCATCAGTAATTGAAATATTTACCATAACAGTAAGATTGAAACTCACATTTTCTTTCGAGTATATTGATTAGAACTGGAACAAAACAGTAGACCTATTAAAATTGTGAAAATTGAAACGTCTTGTAATGTTGATAAGGTTTGGTATGTGACTTTAAACATGGAAAGATATTGGTGCAGTTTGAATGAATGAACTGTTTCACACTTCCTCTTTCAGGATTGCTAATACAGAGAATGGATTTTTCCAAGCTGCCTAAGATCCGAGATGAGGAGCGTGAGAGTCAGTTCGGATATGTGCATGGAGTTTCAGGCCCAGGTAAAAATAAAAACATGTTCTGTAGTCACTCTGTTACAAAATTGAACATACAGCATAACATTCCTCCCATAAGCAGTTTATTTTGACTGACAGATGTGGGTCATGATGAGATGGACAGGTTACAGTGTGTGTGTCTGTTCAATGCAGTGGTGACGGCCTCTAGCATGGCAGGTGCGGCCATGTATGAACTGGTGCGTGTGGGCCACAGTGAGCTGGTGGGAGAAATTATCCGATTGGAGGGAGATATGGCAACCATCCAGGTGTACGAGGAGACCTGTATCCTTTACCATTCAAGAGTGGTTTACTTAAGGCTGAAATACACTACCCAATTTTTTTTCAGTTAAAACAAGTTGATGCTAGTTGCTGAAAGTCTGAGGCAGTCTGCAGCTTTGAGTTGACAAAGTTGGTAACTGTATGATGCCTAGTGTTTTAAAATCTGTTTGGATTTTAAAAGCTGTGTAGTGCATTCCAGCCCTTACTCTGTGTACAGTACTTGAAAATGTTTTTAATGAAGTTAATCCAAACAAAAAATTCAGGAAAATGGCTCTTAAAAATCCTTATTTAGTTTCTGTTTTTCATGGTTCACCCTGTTTTGCCAGAGTATATTTATGTGTTGTATTTGTATATGTCTATATGTTTTCCTGAGCTATCCACAGCTGGAGTTTCTGTCGGAGACCCCGTGCTCCGCACTGGAAAGCCACTCTCCGTGGAGCTGGGGCCCGGAATCATGGGCTCCATCTTTGACGGTATTCAGCGCCCCCTCAAAGACATCAATGACCTCACGCAGAGCATCTACATCCCCAGAGGGGTTAACATAGGAGCTCTTAACAGGGACCTCAAGTGGGAGTTCTCTCCTTTTCAGAACCTGAGGGTAAGAATTATGTGTGTCTTTCTCTGTATGCAGTGACGTCATGCACCTAGTTTTTTGGATTTGCCACCATGGACAGTTCTGACAGTTTTTCCTAGGACTGTGAGTCATGATAGTCTAGTGGTGTAATATAGTAGTATGCATGGGGCCGAGTTCAAATTCTGATACAATATGCATTTTTATAATGAACCAAGCAAAATTGCAGATGAACTGCAGCTCAACTGTAAGTAATCACCCTGTATTTTCACATATTAAAAACACATTCTTTGTTTTTTTGGGAAAAACACAACCCCATATAAAAATAACAATTATTATTTAGAATAAAATTTTACTTCACTGTAATAATTACTGAAATGTCTTCAGACTTAGAATTATATACTTCTAAATTATGAACCAAAGCAAGAGCACACTTTACCTTTGCTATTCTACACTATAAACAATATTGTACGTTTTTTGCAACTTTTAGAAACAAATTAATTTTAACCAAAGCTAAACTGCACCTTATCACTGCGTATGGAAGCTGATTTTGTAAAACTGAGGCTGTAATTTCTGTAGTTCTTAATGTGCCGCACCAGCAACATGTATTCCCTAGTACTTGTCATTTTCACAAAAGGCTGATATTTAAATGGCTATATAATGCAAATGAGATAAATGCCATACAAAATAATATTTTGTAAAATTTTAGATGGATTCCCTCAACCACCAGCATGCAAAAACTCCTTGGTTTTGTGCAAAACATTCAGGCTAAATGATATATTTAGGCTTTAAAATGATGAAAGTCACTGAAAGGCAACATCTTAGAGGTACTATTTATTTTGTAACTACAATTGTATTTTAGTCTTTTTGGAAATGGCATACAAAATCCATTTGGGTCATACATCTTAGCTGCCACATGCCCCCCTCGATCTTAATGTGTATAATTTTTGTGAATGTGTAACTTTGTCTGTATACATACAGTATTTTTATACTATATTGAAATTATGCACTGGATGTTTTTCCAGGTTGGAAGTCACATTACGGGAGGTGATATCTATGGATTGGTGTATGAGAACTCTCTCATCAAACACAAGATCATGCTGCCCCCCCGCAGCCGGGGAACAGTCACCTACCTCGCACCGCCAGGAAATTATGACGTCTCTGTGAGTCAAGTTTACAATCATCCTCATATGTCCTGAAATACTACCACACTCTTATAGACAAGCACGCAAGTGAAGTTCACAGCAATTTAAATTTATTTGTATAGTACGTTATAAAAGGAACAGTTGGATGGAAAAACTCCCTAAGATGTTTGGGTAAGATGAGGAAGAAACCCAAATTACTAATTATTGGAACTTCCCTTTTCATTGTGTGTGTGTGTGTCAGGATGTGGTGCTGGAACTGGAGTTTGAAGGAGTAAAGGAGAAGTTCACCATGGTGCAGGTGTGGCCTGTGAGACAGGTGAGGCCTGTTACTGAGAAGCTACCTGCGAATCACCCTCTGCTGACTGGACAACGAGTACTGGACGCCCTCTTTCCGTGAGTCCCAAGCTTTTCATGATTCTCATTTCTCCATTAATTAAGCAGACTTGTCTGCAGTCTTGGCCCACTGGTTGTTTATCCTGAAAATCTCAATTTCTATTATCTTGCATTGTTAACAAACCCCAAAATGGATGCATTTCAGTTGTTTTACTTAAACTTCCCATCCTGGCTGTCATGTGTACACACACTCTCTATGCACTGCAGAAAAAGAACAGATAATCAGAAAACACAGACAAAAATGTACTGTATATTGACGTGTCTCCAATGAAAGTATAATATAGCCAATCTGTGTTTTTTAATGAAGCTGTTTGCTATTTGCTGCTGTAAAATCTGCAAGAATACCTTCTCATTGATGAACTGTATTACATATAATAAATGAAGAATAAGATTAGTTAAATCATGCATATTAGTTTACTTTCTCTTGATTTGAGCGTATTCTGATGAAATGTAAAAAGTAATTTCCCAAAATTTTGATTATTAATAATTGCTATTATACATTTTGAGCAAAATGCTCATGATTATCAGTTTGACCATTATTGTAAAGTCCTAATTTCTGCCATTTTGCAGTTGTGTCCAAGGAGGGACCACAGCCATTCCAGGAGCCTTCGGCTGTGGTAAGACCGTGATCTCTCAGTCTCTCTCCAAGTACTCCAACAGTGATGTCATCATTTACGTGGGTTGTGGAGAACGTGGAAATGAGATGTCTGAAGTATTAAGAGACTTTCCGGAGGTGGGTATGGCACTGGATTTAATGATTCATAACCGGAGAAGTTTAAGTGACCCAGTTAAGTGGTTTAAATGAACCTGGTTTAGACGATTGACTGTAATTTTGTTGGATAGCTAACTATGGAGGTGGACGGCAAGGTGGAGAGCATTATGAAGAGAACAGCACTGGTGGCCAACACCTCAAACATGCCTGTGGCTGCCAGAGAAGCCTCCATCTACACCGGTAAACTCAAGAGCTGTATATATTAAGTTTGCTGTAATGCTGGTGAATCAGGTTTTATGAGACGATTATTGATAGCGAAATGAAGAGAAAATCTATATATGTATGTATGCATGTGGATGTGTTTATCTTCATAACATGCCTTGTGTGTGAACAGGTATCACATTGTCTGAGTACTTCAGAGACATGGGCTATAACGTCAGCATGATGGCTGACTCCACCTCTCGTTGGGCTGAGGCTCTTAGGGAGATCTCTGGACGATTGGCTGAGATGCCTGCTGGTATGTACAGCTCTTACAACTTTATTTTTTATCAAAGAATCACAAAATTATTAAGCAACACAACTGTTTTCGACATTGATAATAATAGGAAATGTTTCATGAGCAGCAAATCGGCATATTAGAATTGCATTTTAAAATAGAAAACAGTTCTATTAAATGGTAATAATATTTCAAAATAAAACGTTTATAAACAGCCATGATGACCATAAGAAACTTGTTTTATTTGTTTGTTTTTTTTAAATCTTACTGACCCTAAAGTTTTGTGTAAATCAATATAGGCTACTATTGAATTAAAAAAAATTACTCTTTTACAGTTATGATTTTTATTGACAGCAAAATGTGTGTAAAGCATATCTCAAACCTTCATCCAAATTGAGATATTGTTGCTATTTTGTTGTCATACACACTGCAGTTTTTTATTACCTACCCAAACAGCAGCAAAATGAGATGTTTAATAACTGCAATTTCAATGAGTTTCGACTAAATTGTGCAGCCTGGTCCAAACCAAACTTTCTTATCTTGGATAATCAAACTTTCTTGTTTTCCTTCTACAGACAGTGGGTATCCCGCGTACCTTGGAGCCCGTCTGGCATCATTCTATGAGAGAGCAGGTCGAGTGAAGTGCCTGGGTAACCCAGAGAGAGAGGGCAGCGTCAGCATTGTGGGAGCGTAAGTACACTCAAATAACATCAAGCAGGTTATTATAATAAATATGCAAGTTTGCACCAACTCTGATTTATTATTTTGTGAATGTTATTTGTGTTTCTAAAAATATTACATGTATTTTTGTGATGGTTTATACTGTAGATGTTTCTCTTTTTCTACAGTGTGTCTCCCCCTGGTGGTGACTTCTCAGATCCTGTGACTTCTGCCACTCTTGGTATTGTGCAGGTGGTGACTCCTATAAAAAAAATGCTAGTCAGCAACATGATGCAATGGGTTTTTTAAGCAGTCGTTTAACTCTTTTAAATGAAGCGGTAATAGAATCTTCCATTATTTCCCCCCTCTCGTTTGAACTGTTGCTCTCAGGTGTTCTGGGGTCTAGATAAGAAGCTCGCCCAGAGGAAACACTTCCCTTCTGTTAACTGGCTGATCAGTTACAGTAAATATACACGGGCGCTGGATGAGTACTACGACAAACACTTCCCAGAGTTTGTGCCGCTGCGTACCAAAGCCAAAGAGATTCTGCAGGAGGAGGAGGACCTGGCTGAGATTGTGCAACTTGTTGGAAAGGTGTGTTTGTGTATGTTGTTTGTCAAATAGTGTTATTAATAAATACTTAAGATTTTTTTTGTGTAACAATATTCGTAATGTATTTGTCTTCATAGGTTATTTAATGCATTTGTTTTGTTTTTTCCCATAGGCCTCTCTGGCTGAGACAGATAAAATCACTCTGGAGGTGGCCAAACTTATTAAAGATGACTTCCTGCAGCAGAACGGTTACACTCCCTATGACAGGTAAACTAATCATCTGTGCAATATGAAGAATGTGACATTCCCAAAGACCTCTTTTTAGGTGTTGTCTTGTTCTAGTTGCCTGTTTGTGAGTCACATTATCTCCCTGTCTCTCTTTTCCAGGTTCTGTCCCTTCTATAAGACAGTGGGGGTCCTGTCCAATATGATAGCTTTTTATGACCTGGCCCGGCATGCTGTTGAGACCACAGCACAGAGCGATAACAAGATCACCTGGGCCCAGATCCGTGAACACATGGGAGAAATTCTTTATCGCATCAGCTCCATGAAGTTTAAGGTACCGTTGCTCAAATATTGATGTTGGGATCTTTGTAGATGTAAAGATCATAGATTGCAGGTTGCAAAAGCTGAAATAAAATAAAACATAAATATTAAATTAAAACTTTTAACTTAAGAAGAGTGTTGGGTTGTCAACTAAATGAAATAAGTTGAAGCTGAATAACAAAATAACTAAAATTAAACTAAAAAATTAATTAAAAGTAAATAGAAAAATAAAAATGTAACTAAAAAAATTTCTAAAATTAACATAAAAAATTAAATTATAAAAATATAACCTAATTCAATGATTAATAAATATTATACCACTATATAGTGTATATACCAGCATACATATGTATATTTTATTCACGCTTCTCTATTTTTTATTAATCTGTGTGTTGTTGTTGTCAAACATACTTGGCAATAAAGCTCTTTCTGATTCTGATTCTGATTCTTACAGTATTAGATAATGATGATGTGTGGTTGAGTCTGTTGGGTCCAATCTTGATCCTGTTTTCAACCACAAAGGACAAGTAGAAGTATAAAATCTGATATTAAAAATGAAACAGGAGTTATAAAAAAGAGAACCTCTTAGATCAAACAATATGGAAGGTGATTAACATTAAAATATTAATGGTAACTGAACTGATGTTTAATCTAGTATAGGTCATATTTACTTGTTCCCTGTAATTCAAGGACATGAAATATTGACTTGAACAGTGACTGAGAATTTGTTAATAATGTAATTAATTATTTATACATGCTCATGATAATATTTACATAGTTTTTTTGTTTTTTTAATGATTAGATTACTTACATTCATTTTATGCTTAACATTGAGCAGTTTTCCATAACTGTATGTGTCTGTGTGTTTTGCAGGATCCAGTCAAAGAGGGTGAAGCAAAGATTAAAGCTGACTACGCTCAACTTCTGGAAGACATGCAGAATTCTTTCCGCACTCTCGAGGACTAAAAGCAACCTTTGACCTCACACGTGTCCCACCTCTCTCCTCCCCTGTGCTGTGCAGTGCATTTCCCAGTGCTCCCTTGTGCATGTGTACCTCTCGTCTGAATATACACTGAAACTGAGAGAGACGAATGAAAGTCAGAGCTAGTAGCCATCGCTAATCTGAACACGGTCTTTAGAAACGTAAAAAGAGTGTGTGGTCTCACTCTATAACTACAAATGTTACTTGGTGTTTGAACTATAAGATCGTATTTTAGCATCTTAAGCAAATGCCTCTGTGATCTCTCTGTGCTGAGACTCAACACTTGAAGCACAAAAACGGCAAACATTCATCTTCTCTTTTTCTCACCACCTGCTTTCCCATGAGTCCTCGCTGCATGTGTTTGGAGCGCAGGGGAGCACAGTGTTTATTCCCATCTCAGTTTTTTTTTCTCTGTGACCAATAGAAATGTGTTATATAATAATGGGAACAATGGAAGTCAGAAAGGGATGATTGAGGCTTCCCTTATTTATTTGAATCTTGTTTTGTCTCATTAATGTGGTTTCTGCTCTATGTGTGTTCCTTTGATCGTTTCTCATATGTGTGTGTGTGTGTGTGTGTGTGTGTGTGTGTGNGTGTGTTCCTTTGATCGTTTCTCATATTCGTGTGTGTGTTTGAGTGTGTGTGTGTGTGTGTGTGTGTGT
>SCHK01104572.1:402-15453 GCA_004124795.1 Poropuntius huangchuchieni
TACAACACTGATCATATTGAAAAAGTTTTATGTTATGTGAAAAGCTTTTCAGGGCAGTATTAAAAATAATAACAATAATAATTAATAACATAACATTCTATTTTTTTTATCCCTTTCATTTAAAGTAATTATGCAAGATTTTTGTATGTGTACAGTATGTATATATACACACACACACACACACACACACACACACATAAAGCATCAAACTTTGCCTGTGTCACTGACTCTGAAAAACAAGTCAGTACATTGCAAGAAACATGGATACATGAGCTTGCAACCGGCAACCCAACACAATCCATCATCCAACTCTGCTCGACAGACTGATACATTCATATCTTAACTTTGCACAACTGTGGTATTCAAACGGCTTCCTGTCTCTCTTCTCATTTGGGGGATGTAAACAGATTAACACAAAATCTTTCGAGAGCCCCCTCCCCGTTCCCGACACAAACCAGTGCACCCAGAAGGAATTAATTGGTTTCAGCAGTCATCCCTGCTGAACAATCCACTTGAGCGCCCCCAATGTAGCCTCCCGGCAGAGACATCTCATCTGTCTCACACTCCTCCCCCACAGAGCCCATGTCTAGACCCTCTTGCTGCAGTGTGCATCCATGCTCACACTCGACTAGGGCATTAGGTTCACACCCTGCGCTATCAGTCGGGATGATGCTAGATAATGACTCAGACCAAGTTGCTGGAACACTCAGCTCTTGAGACACGGACAAACCATCTGATCTCTCTTTTTTTTCCTCTCATGTAAACATGGCGTATTGCAGGCATGTAATGTGATTATTGCATGTTTGTAATGTCTGGATCGCCTCTGATAGCTGCTTAACCACTTGCCTGTGTCTTATTGTGGAAAAAGAAAACACTTGGGACTAAAGAAATGAAACAGTATCGTAATATCATTATGTGACAGTTCCTTGCAATAGGCCTGACTGTCAATCTTTAGGCCATGCATCGCTTCATATGTCTCACACAGAGTGACATTCAAAAGCAGAGCTGGTGCAGGTGACTGTGTGAGTGCAATTAATAAATAATATTAATTACCAGCTATTTTAGACTAGAAAGCATCAAAATCCTGATACACAAATGACCTTGTTAGCACACATACTTACACTCTCTGAAAAAAAGGCGTGAAACTGAGGTTGTATGTTTTCAAAAGGTATTAATATGAACACTTTAGGTAATAATATGCACATTTAAAATATTAATATGTATTATTTAGGGGCAAATAAGGTAGAAATAATTGACCTTTTAGCTTTTTCTTTATTGCTCTGCTGTGCGAAGGTAAAACAAAATAAGGTCCCTTACACTCTCTAAAATAAAGGTTTCAAAGTGGTTTTTCGCAGTGATGCCACAAAATTATTTTAAAGAACCATTTTTATAGTGTGAAGAATTTATATTTATATATTATAAGAACTTTTTTTTCCACTATAATGAACCTTTTGTGGAATGGAAAGGTTCTATGGAGAACCAGTAAAGCACTTTTAGACCATAAATGGTCTTGTGGCTACTTTGTGGTGAATCAAAGTGTGATACTGTATCAATCAGAAACTTGTGAAGCCATTTTCTGTTTTAGTGTTGCCGTAACTACTGTGTTTACCTTTATGGGGCAGTGCTGCTCTCAAAAATGCAACTAATTATTCTTTAGTTTTGTGAAGTGTTGAATTCTATTCAAAGAAATACAATACGAAGAGAAAGAGTCGTGCAACTGACGTTCAGTTCCAGCTGATTTTATTTCCTTCTTGGAAAAAGACAAAGTTCTGTACAGAGGTCTGACAGGCAGTGACTTGACACAATTGGCTGGCTTTTGAGTTCACTACTCAAATGTTGAGATATGGTATGGCAAGACAAAACAATATTGTACACAGCATATTGCACAAAATGAAACAATAAAACATATCTATATATTCCAAAAGTCATGAACAACACTCTTAAACATAGGGATGTATAAAGATATATGTTCTCGTTCCTGTCATGATATATCATCGTCAGACATAAACACGCAATCTTTTACTTATTTTACACTCAATGTACATAGAAATCTTCATGTTGATCCTCTGCCTTAAACACAACTGCTCTACATAAACCTGAATTCAGAAATACAAAATGCTATTCGCCATGCCATAATATACTAAAACAATTAGCTACATTTAGCCAACAAGTAGAAAAGATTAAATATCCTTGTACAATTATGGAGTGAAGACGTACTTCATTGTTCATGAATTATAGGCATTTCGACCGTATCTGTAATTCCATCCAGTGGTTCAAACCGAAACGTGTCACTATAAAAGCACAAAGAAATTGGTATTCAAAAAGTACAGTATCCCCAATAAGGACGCGAGAAATCGCAGCTGTCGCTGCTGCAGCTACATACAACCTCACTCAGCGCGCGCATCGTAGGCTAATGACGATTGGTCGTTGAAATGCAGATACTGTCTCTTTAAGAAGCCTGTGGATTGACACTGTAAACATGTTTAGGGGGCAGATTTTGGAGACAACCCAACCCCCTGGCTTTAAAAATCGGAAATCCAAACAGCGATATTCACCGATTGACACCCCCTCGATAGATTTTGTACAAAAATACACTCAGAAAATAATGAAACATTTAATCTCCGTTCCATGTGAGAGGTCATCAATTAAATAATACGAAACAAGTCTAGCCCTTCCGCGAGACAGACGGACATGTGCATGTGTAGCCTATACACACAACAGACTGACTAGAACACAAGTGACGGAGGGGAAGAGAGGAGCAATGTTTGGCCATTATAAATACATCGATATAAAAATGCCAGCGCTGAAAAGTTACGAGGATGAAAAAGTAAAAGGCAGAGAGAGAAGGAGAGAGAGAGAAAACGCTCCTCGGATGAATTTTGGTCCTGATCTGTAGTGTAAAGAGTCGAATCATCTGAGTTGCGTCTGAATCCTGATGTCATGACGACAGGAAAGCTGGTGATTGTGTTTGTTTTTGCGTCTCATGTGGCGCTGCCATTCGGTTTCAATGAATCAACACCAGTTACGCTTCTCAACAGCCTTAAATCGTAATGAAAGCATGCGATGCTGGTCTAACACACGATTCTGGTAAACAACCACCTCCATTCAGTACCTCCATCGAAACAAGCATACGACCAGACTTGTCTTCTGTTTAAAAACGTCCCTTTTTAAAGTCGAGGAGGGCGCGTGAACAGCGTGAACTCGCCACCGCGCAATGCGTCCAAAGCGCGCCTCCTTCCAGCACCAAACGAGCAAGCTAAGCACTTTCATCTGCACTCTTGTCAGTGGATAATGAGAACCCACAGTATCTGATGCATGATAAACACGAGGAATCATGTCGTTGACTCGTCGTCTGACTCGTTGACTCTCGGAGGATTTTGCCGCCCTCCAGTCATTTTTCAATCTGTCCCTTCACAACTAGCGCTCAATAAGTGAACACCAAGTTGGATATTGTCGATTCGAGCCAGTCCCCTAATATCAACTCGCTCACCTCTGGGGTGCAGTAGTCGGGGAACTCAAAGTGCGAGCCGGAACCCGACTCAAAGTTGAACTCCAAATCTCTGTCCAGAGGCGCGGTGCCAAAGGTGCTGAAGCTGTCAAAGCCGGGGCTGGGGTCCGCCAGCTCGTCTTCGAACTCCTCGTCCGAAGAGGACGACTGCGAGGAGGACGAGTGCGAGGCGGAGGGCGTCGGAGACGGCGCGCGGGTGTACTTGAAGCGCGCGGCGGGCTCCGCGTCTTCCTTTCCGCTCGCGAGCCCGTCCTCGTAGAGGCTCAGCGGGTCGCTGGATTCCGCCGAGCTGCTCAGAGTGGGGCTGGCCGGCACGGCGACGGAGGGCGGGCTGCTATCGGAGCTGCATCCCCCGAACGCATGCCCGCGCTTTGCTGGTTTCTCAGGAATCTGTTTGGCTGCGGACGCGGACCTGGACTTGTAGAGAGTGTGGTGGTCCGCGGGAACGGAGTGGGAGGTCAGCTCCAGCGTCGTGGACTTTCTGTGCGTCCTGCTGAGAGTTTTGGAGCTCTTTTTGGAGGCAGACTTCGCGCCGGGGCTGCCGCTCACGCGCTCCGCCTTCTCTCCAGTCTTGCCGCTGGATGACTTCACCTTCTTCCGAGGTCGATATTTGTAGTCTGGATAGTCTGCCATGTGCTTGAGCCGCAGACGCTCGGCCTCGCGGATGAAGGGGATCTTGTCGCTGTCTTTCAAAAGTTTCCAGCGCTTGCCGAGTCTCTTGGAGATCTCCGCGTTGTGCATGTCCGGCGACTGTTCCATAATCTTGCGCCTCTCTATCTGCGACCAAACCATGAACGCGTTCATTGGCCTCTTGATGTGTCCCGATGGGGTTTTGCACCAGGCGATGTCCATTTTATCCCCAGCCGAGTTTGGAGAGCCGGGAGTCGGGGAGGCGTCCATGTCTAGGTCCATCTCCCCAGAATCGGTGGAATCGCCGGGGAGCACGTCGCTGTTGTTGCTGATGTGCGTCTGCTCCACCATAGCCAGGTCTGTGCCCATGCACTCACTGCAACAGTCTCAACTTTTAATTGCGCACGAAAATCCTACACGTGCTGCAGCTTGAAACGCTTGGAGAGCGCTAAGAGTTTCTTCTTCACAATATGATTCAGTCAGTGTGGAAAGAAAGTTGCTGCTGCTGCTGACTAGCTCTCGGTTCAGCACGCCGTCCACAAAGGCGCATATCCCCGTCAGGAGCTCTGTCAAGTCCCGGCAGTGTCGTCAAAATCAACAGTCTGCCGTTCAACTGCCGGTTCGACTGAAAACGAACCCAGAGTGCGCTCTGGACGCGAAGTATCTGAAGCCGTTCAATGGAAACGGACAAGTGTCTTCAGCATAGTTTGTCGTATGACCATGCGGTAGGTTTAGGCGACTGCACTTTTTCATGCTCTGAGCTTCCTATCACCCTTCACAACTTTCAATACTTCTGCTAAACCGCCTCACAAGGATTTATCCTTTTCCGAAGGTATAAAGGAAAGAGAATCCAGCCAATCAGCTGCTGTCACTAGCCTATCCTCAGCCAAAGCCGCGCCCCGTCGCCGTCCATTGGCTGAATATAGTATCTAATAATAATCGGCGCGTGCAATGAGAAGCTTTCTGTCTGACCTCATTCCATCTACACTGCAAACTTAGTTTTAAAGGCGCATTATGTACTCCCCCTTTCCTAGATCGCAGGCAGAATTTGGCAGGGGTGCCTAAGTTAGGATAAGCAATTGTAATGTTCGATTATGAGCGATAACGCGGATTAAATCCAAGGATTGTTAACTCCAGCTTTTCACAATCAAGCGTTTGCTTTGACTTGCATAAATCATCTGTAAATTATTATTTACAACATTAAATAGCCATATGAATATAATTTCGCTGAAAACAATCATAATCGCTTATTCATTAATATTAGACAAACGCAGCGCGTGCGTTATTTATTTATACATAAAGACAGACAGTGCGCGCCCACATGCCACGCGCTTCTCCATTCAAAGGCAGCATGTTCTTGTTTGTGTTGGTAGCTCGCGCTCTGTTTGCCGGATTTCAAATAATATATTTCTTTTTTTTTTTATGGATAGCCTATTTTTCAGCGATGTATAGGCCTGTTTCCTAAACGGTACATTTTATTTATCACGCTCTTCCAAATTGTGCATTTCTAGCTCCTAGAATGAAGCTGATACCAGAATGCAGTCACACAGCAAACAGTCAAATGCAAGAGGTGAAGAAACAGCATTTGCCATCATGACTCTGTTTAAAACAGCCCTCGTTTATGCCTCTAGATGGCGTAGTAGAGCCAAAATAAGGCTGAAAACATTAGTTGTTATTCCACGCAGGAAGTGTCTGCTCTGAATAACTGTTTAACTAGATAAAACAGATCTGAATATGCATTACGTAATCAAGTCATCTATCATGAATAGAAAATAACAACAAAAGGTAAGCATCTCGAGTCCATTCTCACGTTATTGTGAGATGTGAAGATGAAGTGATGCATCTCCACTATCTCTGCTAAGCAGACAGTGACTTCCTAAACCCCGAATCAATATAACTGAAATCAATAGTTCGGTGACCTCATAGCTGAAGTATTCTGAGTTTGAAGAATTGTTAACCATTTACAACACCGAAAGTACACAGTGTGCATGAGATTCTCTAAGGCAATTCTGAGGCCATATGATTTTGAATACAGTAATCAAACACCCTTGACTGTTTAAACAGGTGTGCTGGCAGAGAATGCACCCTAGCTTACCTTATCGTGTCTCATCACAGGGACAGATGGCCACCCTGCTACACTTACGATTATTTACTTTAGCAGTTACACCTCAAGAGGAACGCTATAGGCCACACAACCACTTTTTTCTCCAGGTGAGTCAAAGGTGAGCACTGCCTGAATTGATTGTAATATTTGCAATTTGTCTCACCATGCTAACATATATTTACATTTGTTTATAATCTGGATAACCACAACAGGTGCTTTATATCAGTTGAGACAGGCAAAACCTTTTTGTGGCTTTGTGGCTTTTCTTAACATGTAGTGGAAACTAGTAAAAAGAGAACATCCTAAATACTTTTTATTTTAGTGTTTATTGATAGACAAACTTTACTTTTGTCTGTACATTTCAAAACATATATGCCTACATATATGTATCATTAAAGGCCATTTTCTCAAAATGAGTTTTAAACAGTGTACTCAGATAATATTATAGTTTTATTTTCCCTTTTTAATTTTAGTTAAAATGTTAGTAATTTTGTTGTGTTTGGCATGTCATTTTTAGTAGTTATAAAACAGCTATATTTAGTTTTAATTTCAGTTTTATGTAACTATTATAAACCTGTTTTTGAGAGCCAGAAATCTCCACTTACATTCACCAGACTTCACAGATTTATATATATATATAAATATATATATTTATATATATATATAAATCTGGATTGATATTAAATCATTCAAAATTATAACAACCTTTAAAAATGTCAACAACTGTAACAATTATTTTGAATGTGCCATTATCCAATGTTCAGTTTTCTGT
Organism: Poropuntius huangchuchieni; assembly: GCA_004124795.1. Classification (NCBI taxonomy): domain Eukaryota; kingdom Metazoa; phylum Chordata; class Actinopteri; order Cypriniformes; family Cyprinidae; genus Poropuntius; species Poropuntius huangchuchieni. The sequence continues at coordinate 7,417 of SCHK01104572.1, forward strand.
TCTGGAAATGTATACAAATTAGAGCATATTTAATCACATATTGCCTCATTTTCATATTTAAACATAACACTTCAGAAGAAAAATGTAATCAATCAACTATATAAATCTACAATTGCATTTTTTTTACCCTATTAACCTGGGTTGTCATTTTAGAAAACAAACCTACAGGATAAAATTCTCGCGCAATTACCATCAAAAAATGAGCTTCAACAGAAGGATCAAAGATGGACAAATCCGCTCATAATGACAGTATTTGATCTCATGGGCTGGAACGAGAGGCTTTAGTAATGGTCTGGCGACACGGCGCACCGACAGCAGCATGCTTAATTCACTCATTCACTCCCCACTACCACGGTGTTCAATCCAAACCCCACTCCTCAAGCTTGGCTTAGTGTTGCCATGGAAATCCTGACTGTTTGCTCTCAAAACACATCCAGACAAGAAAGTACATGATCTCGCCAGTCTTAGCCCAGCAGAGCTGAACTACACGGTCGACGAGGACACGGTAACGTCCTTATCAATCCTGCAGCCGATCTCAAACACACACACACAAACAAATATGAATGGATTTGCATAGATGTCAATCAGATGGCTTGGGTTTTATAGAGGGTTTATGAAAATGAGCTCTTCCTGCAGTTGCCAGTAAGATAAATTGATGCGAGGAACAGCACAGACAGTGTGTACACTGAGGTCAGATAGTAGTTGGAGCCGTTATGACACGGTCTGGAGGAACGTGCCTCTGAGTTATTCATTACATTCTTTCTGTCCCATCATTGCTGCCTTCCTCATTACCAAGCTAATTTCTCCAGCCTCTCTGTGCCGCTGCCGTCGCACAATGGAGGCTTTGTGTGTGTGTGTGTGTGAGAGAGAGAGATGGCTGAGCTCCTGTTCAACTGAAACTGTCCAACCTTACCCCAGCAGGTATTCCTTTTAGCCTTTAAATTTGCGTTTACCATCTGTAAAGCTTTAAGTTCTCACAGTCTCACTTGAAACTTGTGCTGAAAGGTCACCCAGATGTCTTTCTCTTGCTTTAGTGGGAACTTGTTTGTGGTGAGGTCACCCAGATAACTTGCACCGAACAGCCAAAACGGTTACAGCCAATTGTCCAGCTCAGCAGATCATTTCCCCCGGAGCAGAACACTGAGGTAAGGACACAAGTTCAGGAGCGAACGGCCGATCGCTTATCTTTCACACGGCTTTACTTCCCCATTGCTGCAATAAATCAGGAACGGCGGCCAAAGACACGCCTCCTTTTTCAGGTTCCACGTGTTTCCAACGAGAACTGTTCTTCTTCCAAGAACAGTAACGTTTATCTCGATAGCATCACTTCATCAGCACGACTCTCAAAAGTAGTTTCATGTTAATTATGAGCTGATGTATTTGCGTGATAAAGAGAGCGTAGGAAAACGGAACAGCATTTGTTGGAAAGATTCCAGTCTTGATATAATCATGTTCATTTGTTTAAAGTGTTACCAACCGTCGGACTATAAACTGAAGTGATGCTAATTAAAGACCAAACGACATAATGACACCAGTATCACTGTTCATCCAGAGACGTGTTTATTTCACTTCATTTATTTTCAGCTACATGTTATTTATTAAGTGGGTGAATCACAAAACCTGTCAAGAGTTTTTTTTTCACTCTAAAACCAAAGGAAATAGACGAAAGCAACAAAGCCTTTTAGGACCATTAAGATTTTTGCATTGTGCTATTATTTGCATGACAATTAAACACTCCCCCGCAATTCTCATTAGTGTAATGTCAGAAAAAAAAATAGAATCTCTTTCTTATTATCGTAATGTGAATTTTTTTTTTTATATTGTTTGAATTGTAAAGTGTTTATATATCATTGCAGCTTTGGATTTACATCATTGCCTTCTAAGAATTATTATTATTATTTATTATTTTTAGTAAAGTAATAAAATCAGTGCATTACTGTAAATGAGAATCTAATGAGAATTAACATTAAGGATAATGGAAATTATTCTTTATGGAAAAAGAAGAAAGTAAATAGATGTATTATGATAATGATATTTTTTGAGAAATTAATTTTGCGAAATATTGTGTCTCAAAATTAGGCTTTGTTATCTTTATGCAAAATAAAATTGCATTTTTCTCCATAGATTTTGGGGTGAAATGTGACCTTTTTTTTTTTTAGCTTTATCAAAGGATTTCATTTGGAAAAATTTGAGAATTTATTGCTTTTTTTTTTTCTGTTTCTTAACTTTTGTCTCCGGCAGCTTAAACTTGATCTCTTATTTATTGAACACTGGAGGTTTTACTCAAGGTAAAACTTTTCTTTTCTTTCTTTCTTTCCTTCTTTCTTTCTTTCTTTCATTCTCTCTATCTCTCTTTCTTTCTTTCTTTCTTTGAGTGTGTTTACAAAACCGTTAGGTATTATGTTTCATTTCATATTTCAGTGTGTATGGAGTGTAAACATCAAATTCAACAGCACCTGAGAATGATTTTCCTAACAAAATAGCGAACCAAATGTTTTGTTGCGGCTCTGGAGGCAACAAAAAGTGTTTTGATGAACAGAGTGCATTCACTCGTGGAAAGGTCTTATTTATGTTTTGCAAGCAACCTTGAGCAGTAGATTTTCTCTGGGTTATTGTGCGTGGTCTATGCTTTTAAATAACCGGAGAAGGAAATGCTGTTGTGGACAGCAAATAGAATGACTAAATTTATACAGTTATGAAGAGTAAATAGTCACTCTGCATTGAAACGTATGGAATTTGGCTCAAGGTTTGTACCAAATGTGAAGTATGTTTTGTGTCATTATTGGAAAGGCATGTTTAGCCTTGTACTTCAATAGAGGTTTTGTCCAGCCAGTTTGGGGTTTAGCTGATACCTGACTCTTGGTTTGTGTGTGTTTGCTGGCAGGCTCAAGTCCATTTTCCTGTCTGTTGGAGTTAAAGAGGACGCATCACTGACTGAACAGGTGCTGTATCATACACCACACAGATCTACACAAACACACACACACACACACACACACACACACACACACACACAAAATACACAAAAACCTGTCACACTGACCTAAAGGAATCAGCCATTTTTAACATATGTAAATCCAATATAAAGGTTTTTTAAGGAATTCAGAGAGCTTTAAAAGAATCAGTAAAAATGTAAATTCTGTCATCATTTATTCGCCCTTTTTGGTCTGACTTACTTTCACACGTGGAACACAAAAGATGTTTGAAAGAATGCGCTGGACGCTCTTCTCCATGCAATTACGATGAATGGAGACAGGAGCTTTCAAGCTTCAAAAAGGATGCGAAAGCACAGTAAATGATCATAAAGCCTGAGTTCTGAATGGCAGAGTTCATAAAGGAAGTAACAGTGATGGATTCATGAATGAATTATTCTTGTTCATCTGACCTTTTACAGTGAATCAGTTGATTCACATAACAAAACCGGACAATCTGTTCACAAATGAAATTCATCTAATTCTAGAGTCGGTGATCCGTTTGCAGGTTAACAGTAATATCAGTGAATAACAACTTAAATCTCTGTCTGTTCCTCAAATAAAGCTATCATATGACTTCAGAGAATTCATATAATAGCACATGAGTCATATGGGTCACCTTTAACGTGTTTTGTGTCCTTTTTAAATCTTAAAAGCTTTATTCCCTATCCACTGCATTGAAAAGTGTGACTAACACTTTAAAGAAAAATTCTCCTTTTGTGTCCTACAGAAGTCTTACTGAGTTAGAAACGGCACTTGTAGATAATGTAATGTTAATTAAATAAAAGCCCACTTAAGTGAACTTAAAGAGAGTACACTTTCATGACTATGTTTCTTAACACACCTAAGTACACTTTTAAAATGTAATAATGCTAGATTAAAAGTGTTATTCTAACGTACATTATATACTGTAAAGTATCATTATATTTTAACATATATTTTTTGCACTTAAAGAAATGCACTTAATTAAATGCTAAAGCACATGTAAAGTACTTGATTATAATTTTAACTGTAGTGTGTTGTTTGATATTACACTTCAAGTTAAAATATTTTAAATATACTAAATTGCAACTTCATCATTACAAATGTGTTATTACGCATAGGCTATATTTAAATACATGATATACAAGTTTTAATAGAAATTACATTAAAGTAAATGTTACTTTACCAAAAATGCTTGTCTGTATATCTAGCAGTACTTTAATCATATATTAAAGACAATTTTAACTAGTTTTACTTAAGTGGCTCAAAAAAAAAAAGATAAAGTTAACATGCAATTTAGGGCGTGTTCACACTTGGCGTCTTTTTTGACAAGAAAAAGTTGACGAGCGTTTTTTTAGTAAAATATAACGCTGGCAGCGTTTTGGTAAAACAATAGCAGTCGAGGGCGTCTTTTGTTGCTATAACAACAGCTGCAATGGTAGCGCTGTGTGTGCTGCAGAAATGCCGGCTTTTGAAGTTAGCGTTGGCTTTTGAAGTTAACGGGGAGAGTATCGGTTCACAACGACCTTTGACGTTTTTCATTGGTCAGCTGTCAAAAAGACGCTTGACGTAGGGCGTTTTTTTCAGAAAAGTTGAACTTTTTTCAACTCGAAAAGACAATCTGAGCTGCAGAAAAAGATGCCGGCGGTGGCTTTTAAAAAAACGCTGAGGACTTTTTTGAAAACACGGTTTACTCCATAGGATTATAATGTAAAACAGACGCCGGCAGCTTCAAAATAGGCGCCAAGTGTGAACATAGCCTAAGTGTCATAAAACATTACATTCCGTTTGCTAAAACTAAAACTAAAGTGTATTTATTCTCATAATATTTACTCTTTTTGTGGGCTTAGGTGTTTTTCAATATAAGGAGAGGTTTTTTTTGGGGGGGGGGTGAACTATTTCTTTAATAAACATATATGCAAGAGAAATAGAGAGTGAGACTGGTGAAATGAGGAGACATAGAGAAGTGTTTTTCTTGGACTCCAAACAATGATTGTTTTCACAATTGCAGTCAGCAGGGCATCAGTGTTGGAGATGGAGAAAGCAGATCACTCCAGCAGTTCATCGTGTGCTCACTTAATGGCTCCCTTTCTACTGTCTCTCCCTTAACTGTCTCAACCATATGGATTTGAGGACAAAGACATTACGTTTATGCTAATTACAACAGCCATGTGCAGACAAAAGACTGCGAAGGTGTACCTGTACCATGATAAAGAGACTGTGAATGCCATGGCACGAATATGAAAAGCAAGATGCGGGGAGGGTGGGCATGTGAGCGTGTTTATATCTCTGCATTTGTTCCATCAGAGAAGAATGTGACATTTGAAGGATGAGAGACCCTTTTCATACTGGAAACTGGAAACTTAGTAGCCGTTTTCATTTCATTTATGCACTTCACAGGGAACAGAGAGACAGAAAGACAGAGCGCCAAAGAGGAAGTTTGGAAGGGAGAAGTCAGATAGCAAAAAATGCAGAACAAGAACATAAATAAAGGTGAGTGAAGGGAAAACAAGATGCATTATTGCCGTTCTCAGTGTCCTGTTTTATTAATCAATAGCGCTGCTCTTACTCTCCAGCACTTGAGATAAGTATTAAGACGGGGTTTTAAGGTGGCACGTCACACCAAAAACTTCCCAGCATCCCTTCTGCTCTGCAAATGATGACGCATCTTTCTGCTGACACAAGTCAGCTGATTGCTGTGTCACGGCAATGGTTTTAGGCGAGTGGCAGCGCTCCGGCTACAGACGTAGAGTCTTTTTTTCCTCCCAGACGCACTGCGGCACAGCCAGACGACTAGAGTGGAGGCACAGGAGCTCACAGCTGCAGTCTACTGGCTTGTTTCGGGGAGGCAGAGGAACCGAGCGCTTCCTCTCAAAATACCGTCGCTCTGCTCCTTTTTGCCGCTGAGGGATCATTTTCATTGAGGCAGAGAGTAGAGCCAAGAAAGAAGACAAACTCTGAGTCGAACAACTTGGAATTAACGTCGGTCTCATTTGTAGACAGAAAATTTGGAGAAGCGAGCCTGGATCGTGATTTTTTGGGGGCTGCTGACGCCATCGTTTGCGAGTACCTGACCAGGTTCCCAGGCTGAGAAGTCGGCGCTAAAAGCTTGGATTCCAGTCCATCACCTGTCCGTCCCATCGTAAACCCGTCCCACACGAGACGTCCAGTCAGCCGGGCCCATCTGCGTTCCCATTCGCAGCGACCAGCCAAAGTGGCTTCTCCGCTCCAAGGTTAAGGTGGCTTTTGGTCCTAGACTTAGTCCTTGTCCAGAGGGCAGGGCAGAGGCGAACAGAAACGGCAACGCGGCAGCTGAGCCGAGCTCAGCCAGACAGACGCGGTGACCTAAATCAGCCCCAGTCATGTCTGGACGCAGCCAGAGCGAGGCAGACGGAGAGGAAGACAGAGCGAGAGAGCGAGTGAGAGAGCGACCCACACGTACCGACTCGCACTACGGTAGGTTTAGACGACTGCAATTAGCCAGTAATGAAATGTAGTTTGTTTCCCATCCGTTCACGTTCAGTTCTTGCTGATGCTGTCCTTAGTTGAGATTAGCTTGTCTGTGGCTGTGCTTCTATCTTTGTGCCATAGGGATGGAGAGAAACGAAGGAGGCTGTAAGGGGAGGGGGAGACAGAGTTGTCTCTCTCTCTCCCTCTCTCGCTCTTGTTTCACCACCGCTTTATTTTGTTCCATTAGCTGGTGTTCATATTCACCGTATGTCTGCGCTGAGCTCCACCATTGCTGCACAGCGAAATTGCTGCAGAGTCGTTGTCCCCCTCACCTCCCCCATTTGCACTTTTGGGTCCAGGTAAGACATTCACTTATTCGTCTTCGACAACCAAATATGCGAACCCCTTAGTTTGAGTGCGTGAGGGCTGGCGGGGGCGGTTTTGTGCGTTAACGTTTATTTGCTTTTGGTGAATCCGATGCACATTAAATACCAAGATCAAGAACAAGAGCACATCCCCCTCCTGCCAAGCGCAGACTCCTTGGGAATATTATAAATTTGCAGTTGGTAGATTGTGCTGGCATTGCACATTCCTCTCAAACTGAAAGACAGTTAATAAAAGCACTAGATAGTAGTTTTATCACAGTATGATGGGAAAGATGAAGCCTTTTTTAGAGTTAAACCAAGGTAGGCACGTCTTTTAAGTGTGTTCGTGAGTTCAAGTTAGTGAAAGTATACAATGTATGCCGTTATTTATTTGCTTCTGGCAACAAATATTACATTACATACGCCAACGCCTCGATAATTTTCTTGGCACAAATCATCCCACGCTCAGCAGGAACACAATGCTGATCACAGGGGAAAACAGTCTGGCCATAAGCGGGAGACTGATATCTCGAACAAGTCCACCCGGATACCTTCGGCTAGCAAATCACTTATTAGTCACCGCTTGGAAAACTGTGCAACTTCACAGTTTCAGTCTCATCCACCTGCGCTTTGAGCCACGGTAAGAGCTCTCATACTCTGCTGTAATTGATGAGAACTCAAAGATACCTTGAGGTATTTCTCTGTTAAGAGGCTCTCAGGTAAAAGTTACAGGTGTCATATTACACTTCAGTGCTGTGAGTTCTGTAATCTTGTGCATTGCTCTTTCAGTGTCAAAAATAGTCTGGTGCGCAGCATTTCGCCAGAAAAACATCGTCAGATGGCCCATCTGTTCTGCATGGGGGGCATAAAGTAACGTCAGCCTACATGCAGGTGTAGTTTAACTCAAGCTGATGGAACTCTTGATGGATGATGGAACACTTAGTATAATATATAATAATTATTTGTGTTACATGAAGTATTTTAATAATGATTATTATATTATATTATATTGAAGCATTAAAGATCACATTGAAACGAGTAAAATTACAACTGACTCTTCGCTTAGCTCCTCCCCCTATATTTACTGTACTCTGATCTCTCTGGGCACTCTTTCTGCCACTGGCAAACATAGAGGGAGAAGCTACTGTATCATATTAAATGAATTACCTTTGGAATTATTAAATAACATCAACAGCGCATACCTAATTGACATTGTTTCCAAGATGGCATCAAAAACATGAAATTGGGGAACCAAAAGGAGAAACTGT
>SCHK01104585.1:221-10729 GCA_004124795.1 Poropuntius huangchuchieni
TTTTTAAAATATACTGTATGTGTATACATTTATATATACATAATAAATGTACATCGTACATGCACATATTATGTAAACAAAAACTTTTATTTTGGATACGATTAATCATGATTAATCATTGATAACACTACTTATGTTACGCTGAAGAAAGTAAGTCATGCTGTTTTGAGAACGACATGAGTGTACGTAAATTATGGCAGAATTTTCAGTTTTGAGTCAGTTAACCCTTTGAATGTTTCTTTTTTTATGTTTATAAATTTTCATGTCGTTTGACTAGAAGTGTAGTACTTTCAACTCAGTTTAACACATTTAAATCCATTTGTCAAATTTCTCCCCCAAATCAGCATTAGAAAATGCAAAGAAAATTTGGCACGTTCCACCTGGTCCTGCTCATGCTCTTATGTTCCAAGTTCCTAGTCTTTTGAAATCATACATTTGGTAAAAGAAATTTATTATAAATCATTTGGTTGCTTTACACAGAAAAAAACAATGCCAGTTTGATATCATGATGTTGATGTACCATTTTTAAAGTCACAATGTAACGGAAGTAGTGACCGATATATTCTTCCGTATTGTGATGTACATCCAAGTGAAATGACCACAATGGAAAAGCTGTGGTGCAGATTATAAGGAAGCAGATCTGAATGCAAGCTTGCAGTCCATTGTAAGTCTATCCTTTCACTGGAAGATTAATTTATGATATTTTAATAAAATGATGTGATCAAAGCAAATGTAAAAAAATTGTTCACAATAAGAACAAAAACATGCATTTAATAAATAGACTTGAAATTTTCTTTAGGCCTACATGTCAACTTTAAGGTGAAGGTAATCAGTGAATAACCTTTTTTTTTTCAGTGAATAACTTTTTTTTTGCCACAATTTCCCTCATTTTCATGTTATGAATTGACCATTGTGATTAATTAAATGTATTTATAAAGAGTTTTAGGAAATCTGCCCTCTCTCATTCCCACATCCGTGACTCAAAAATCCACGAGGTGTGACCGCGAGTGTGTTTATGTGCGTGTCAGACTCAGCAGGGGGACATGACAGGTTCCTGACAGCACTGGGACACCGCTACCATTTTGAATACATATTTATTTCAAGCTTTGTTGGTATGAAAGACGAAAACACACAAACAAAATCAAACATGGTGAAGGTCTGGCCCTGGCACCTTGGCGGGAAGGGAGCTGTTTGTGTGTGTGTGTGTGTGTGTGCCAGACTGCTGCTATCAGAGTTTGACACAAGGACCGCTGCTGACGCCACTCTCTGTCAGCCGAGTAGGTGCTGAGGCGTGCACTGGTGTTTCTGTGAGTGTGCATGTCTATTTATGTATTTCTTCTCCCACTTCCTGTCTGTCAGAGATGTGTGTCTCCTATTACCTGTCTGTCAGACATTACTGTGGAGTGTGGAAATGCCCACCTGACTCACTGTCTGAGACGGTCATCTCAAGGTGTGTGTGTGTGTGTGTGTTTACTCCTCTCACCCGTTCTGAGTCCGTTATGCCAACCTTACCAGGCAGACAAAATTATCCAGCTCCTCAGGACCTCCTCTTCTAGGTCTGGTGACAGTGTGCGGCTGCAGTTAAGAATGAATCATGGCCTTGTCCTGTTTAAAAATGATTTATGTCAGAGAAAGGATAGCAACTCTCAGAGCTGTTGATTTCACATTCAAGAGGGAAAACTTTGTCCTCAATCAATAGTCAATTAATAATCTGCTCATCACATTTTCCAACTTGCTGACATCCATCATCAAAACCTCAGACGACGAGTAAAGTTGATGACATGATGAAATGTCTTTGGCAAACACCTCTTCATTGTGCAGGAGAGCAGAGGGAGAGAGAGAGGACAGGAGATGAATGGAAAACTCCACTCTTTCCCACAGACGGCTGACCTTGCCGACTGTTTAACTCATTTCTGTTTTGTGTTTGCTTACAGGATGAGGCTTAATGCTTCTTCTGTAGTTGGTTACTACTTCATAAGTATTTATAGTTCTTCCGTCGATGTGAGGTATGAAGTTTAGCTACTAGCTAATTATAATTACAAAACAAATGCAAATATCATATGAAATGTTTAAACACTTACATGTTTAATTTTTGTACATTTGATTTGATTTGACAACATCTGAAATGTAAAAAAAATATATATTTATTTTTAAAATATTTGTATAGCCACATTTTACTCGCAAGTATTTTTGACAAAATGTAATAAAAAGTAAAAAGTAATAATTTAATTGAAATGGGCAGAATTTTCATTTCAGTGACTGAATCCTTCAAAATTTTGTTAAATACTGCAAGAGTAATCACACAAAACAGAATGAAACCATTGTCAAATTAGGTGAATAAAATTAGATGAAATTTAGTGTATTTAATTAATTCAAATTAAATTGTATGAATTGAATTTACAATAAAATCAAGTTTCTAATGTTGTTTTCAACCTAAAATGCATTTTCTTTTACAAATATGTGTGCTAGACCTATTTTATGTACAAATATCTACAACCACTAAGAAGATCAGTATGTATCGTTAAATTCTAAGTGTTGAAATTGTACCAAATCTCTTTTAGTTTTTGAAGGTGACCTTGGGTTGCTAAACAGGTTGACAGTGACCTTTGGTTGATTTTCTAAAACAGATACGTTTTGCCTCAGTGGCGTGTATTTATTAAGTACAATACAATGCAATTATCTACCAGAGGTAGAGTTCTTACTCCTGACAGAAAACTGTCTGGGTTCAAATTTTACAGTAGTACACCTTAATTTATCCTTTTGTAATCAACTAAAAATGCAGCTCTCGATGGGTTTCATTTCAGCCTTTGCTGTGGCAGCTTCATGTAAACATAATCATGCACTACTTGATGTTACCATAAAAATTCCTGCTTCTAAACATGACTGTTCAACAAAAAGACAAACAGAGATATTTCTAGTAACTCAACTGCACATGACCCACTTGGTGTGTTTCAAACTGTCAGAAAATCAATTTCAGATCAATGATTAAACAAAGAACAATCACATCACGTCAGGCCAATAATGTAACCTTTTTGTCCAAGTCTACATTTATAGTAACGTCTCAATCTGTGTAACTACGCCTGTAGAAGCAGACCTACTCGTGACCCAAGAGATTTGAGTGTGCATGTTTAAGTGTGTGTGAGTACTTCATCCCTATTCTTCTTCACAATTAGCTCTTTTAATGTCACTGAATGGAAACTGAAGTGAAACAAACACACAGTATTTTGAGGCAGAGTGGACATGATGTGCTCGGACAAGTAGAGGACCACAGAGAAATGCTCTATTCAGCAGCTATACAATACAGCTTTCATTCAGTGCACACGCTTTGACAGACATTCTCTACAGTCCAAGAGTCTCCGAGCTTTCTTGTGAGGTTACTGCATGAAAAGCCTCTCTAGCCTCTCTAAAAAGACACTCTATTTGTGAAAAATAAAGGAATTTTGGACCAACGTACAGACCCTCAGGCAAGTCGATATGACTAGAGCAAACAGCAACACTTTTGTCTTGTTTGAAAAGGTTCTGTCAGTACGATGAAGGAAAAGTAGCTCCTAGCTCTTTAGCCTTGGTGTGCTCTAATGGAGAACTTGTTTTTTTTGTGTGTCGCATCAAGGATTTTACTAACTGGCCGTCGGCAGATTATTTTATCATTACTGTTGCTGACTGTAATCAGACAGCAATCACAACACAAGAAACATCAAGTTTTCACAGTGTATCTTTAAAATCAAATTCTTTTTTTTGTGCAGTAGCTAAGCTTTCTTTTGAAGTAACCGTGAAATAATCAGAAAGTTTAAATGCGTTTAATTGCCGAAAATTTGTGCAAATTAACAGTAATCGGTAAAATCACAAGGTCTTGTCACCCATTGGCTCTTTCGTGTTTTAACTAAATCTTATGCATTATGAAAGAATCTTCTATAAACAGGCAGAAATAAGGCTACACATTCTTGTTCTTCCTCATTTCTGACAAATACGGCAACAGAAAAAAACATCTTCGGCTCTGCAGAATGAAACTGCTTACATCTGCTGATGTCTTCAATCCTTTCCCTCAAAAACGTCCACACTGACACAAAACATGAAAAGAAACGCTGTCCCATTCACAGCTGTCAAACCCACATCGGATTGTAATCTCGTTTCTATTGTCTGTCTAGCTGATGTTTCTGTCTTGTCCCCATTCTCACCCGATGCCGCTATTGTTGCAAGTTCATTTCACTTCAGAGCCACCTCTTTGAAACTCTCAATCGCCGAGGCCTGCAAAAAGAAATGCGCTTTAAATAGCACACTAACCATCTTCAGTCAACCCTTTTCTAATCTGCGAATTTAAAGGGAGAGGTGGGGAAAAACAAATACCTCGTCACGCGCTGAAGTGATCTGAACAAATGCAGTAAATGGCAGCAATCACGACAGCCTCATCAGAGCAGACTTTTTTTATTTTCCTCTCGCAATGAAAGCGGCACTCTGTAATTACCAGGACAGCAGATGCACAGATAGGAACCTATGCTGTAATTTTACCCAATTTAGACAGCACCCTGCCAGAGACCTGCAATTTCTTTCTCCTTTGGCTTTATGTTAATGCATCAGAGGAGCGCACGCTTAAAGAGCAAACTGTTCTGCTTCACACACACCTACACTCTTCACACGTGATCGATGAAATAGTACTTTTTTCTTCAGCTGAATTGCTGGCTTCTCACATCACTTCTACAGGAACTTTCAAGAGTCAACAGGGTTTATGGCAGAATGTGAGTTGGCAGCGGGGACAATCAGAAGTGAGCGTTGATGGTGGCATGTGTCTTATGAAAAAATCAGGCTTCGTTGGGCGATCAGTCAGGGGTGTGTGCATGTGTGAGAGAACTGAAAGCTACTTTCAGGGCTGGATTATGGACTGAGGGCCAATGCTCAGGGGCCTAAAAAGCCTTAGACTGCCAATGGAAGCTGTACTCTGGGGCCTTCAGTTGCTATTTATAATGTCAGCCTACCAAAAAAATTGTGTTTCCTAATTTATTCTGTTTTTAGCCAACTGCCCTTAATGCTTAGAGTAGAGCAAGAGGCAGAGTGGGCCCTGGGGCTTCAACATTTCATGATCTGCTTCTGGCTGCTTTGTGTACGTGACTGAGGGTCAGAAATGGTATGAAGTGTCGCTCTGGCCTTGATCCCATGTGACCCCGGACACTCTTGGGAAATTGTAACAATGGGTTACATAGAGAGAAACTTGCTGGGTGTCAAACGTTTATACGTAGTTTATAGTTTGAATATAGTTTGGGTGTCAAACATTTAACATTTATTGTTTGAATATATATGAAGATTGAATATTTGTCTCTCCACACATGGAGAAAAAAAAAACCCTTATAAGATATTAAATTGTTTGCTATAGATATTGATATTTTAAAATTTTTTCTCCTCTTTTAATGTTTTTTTTTTTTACATTAACATGAACTAATAAAATAATACAAAAAATATTTTAAAGCATTAATTAATATTAGTAAATGTTCATTTTAACATTAATACAATACAGTATTGAAATCAGAAGATGTATCTGTTAATGTTATTTGACCTGAGCTAACATGAACTAACAATAAACAGTTATATTTGATCAACTAAAGATTAATAAATAATAATGTATTGGTCATTGTTAATGTTAGTAACACATTAACTAACATTAACAAATGGGACATTACTGTAAAGTGTTACCGGAGTGTCTTATGCTCTTCAAGCATTTATACTTGATCAATTATACAGTAAAAGCAGTGATACTTTTAAAAAAGTATTACAATTTCAAATAAATGTTTTATATTTTAATAGAATGAAATGGAATTTATTCTTGTAGTGGCAAAGCTAAACTTTCAGCAGCCATTATTCTAAGTCTTCAGTGTCATGTGATCCTTCAGAAATCATTCAGATATGCTGATTTACTGTAGTGCTCAGGAATCTTTTCTTTTTATTATCACTGTTGAAAACGGTTTATGCCGCTTAATATTTTTGTAGAAATTTTTGTTGCTGTTTTTGCCTTTTTACTAGCAATATATAAGACAGGAAGCAAAGTGGGAGAGAGAGGGGGGATGGGATTGGGAAAGGTCCATGAGCCAGGACCCGAACTTGGGATGCCCAAAGCCCACGAGGCTACAAACAAAAAATTGTGGTACTTAAAATGTTGGATGGATTTTAATTAAACATGAGTTATGTCCAAAAGTCCTTGTTGAAAACCACTGCTTTAGATGATTGCGCACTTTGTTATCTGTGGCCACGAGAACGTTCTCCCTCATCTGTACACGTTTCCCACTTCTTCTCATTCTCAGCTACCTGAACACAGAAAGGGTGCCAGCGGGCATGCAGACACGTAGCTAAGAAAACATTTCATATTTCACAGTTTTAACGTAATTCTAACACGGTGGCCTGCTCATTAGGAAATCATAATTAATCTCCATTCACTTGTAATAAATTGGACAGGCAGCTCGCATTGATCCCTGGAGCCTCTAAGTCTCGACTTGGGGAAATTTAATACCCCCAGTGGAGAGCGAGAGAGAGAGAAAGAGAATGTTCATGATTTGTTAGACAAGGTTGTGGAGAGAACCTGATCTAACCCCATTTAAAGACGCTCTCATTAATCAGAGCATAAATCCGGCGTGCTCATGCTGCAGACAGTGTTAGCGGTGTCACATTTTAAAGGACAACATTCCCCTCTGAGCAGAATTAGAGTTATTTCAGGTTCAAGCATGAATCGAAGGCTTAGAGATTACAGCTCATTAAAGCAACCAAACTGGGCCCGTGATGCATGATGTACTGAAGGGGTTTTGCTTGCTTTTGGAGAACATTTGTGATGGTGGATAAATCAGAGCATGGCTTGAGAGACTCATTTGATACCGCGTTAAGAAGGCAAATTGTTGTGCGTCGAATCGTATGTAGTGTAAATCCATGCATCTGCTAACAGATGCCTGGATCTGTGTCATAAAGACAGCTACATTTATCCAGAGGAGAAGTAAAGTTGAACACAGGCACGCAGAGAGGAATGTTTTCTCGAAATTTGGCAAATCTTGAAAATACTTCCCACTTCGTCCCAGGGTTTCTGATGTATTCGGTGGGATTATAGATGCAGGATGTACGTGTGTTTGTGAGCAAGTGTGTGTCTGCGTGAAGCTCTGCCTGCCTGCATGGTTGGCTGTATTGAAGATAAGCTGCTTTTCTTGATAGCGTTCTATCCTGCTTTAATTACCGAACTCCTGAGGCTGCGGACGGCTGGTCTGCAGTCTGTAAAAACAGGGGTTGCTCTGCACTCTAATCTCAGGACTAAAGACACACTGAACTGCACTGGCCCACTGTACGGTACTGCCCCAAACACTGCTGTGAAGCTGACTTGATTCCTCAACCACCTGACTCCTCGCTATGCCTTGCCTTATAAATGTTAATAATCTACTTCCTCAAACAAGCTTTTGCTCTCTTATAATGCAAGTCTAAGGAGGATCTGTATGTTTGGGTGGTTTTAAATACATTTTTATAGAAATTATTGTTGTCAAGTCAGTTTTAATGATAAAAATTACCCTCAAAGAAGTGCTTTGTTGTTATAACCAAGTCGAAATGTGTAACATTTAGTAGCCAACTAAAGAGTCTACAGTAATGTAGACTCTTCGAACGTTGTCGAAATATCTAAAATAGGTCTGTTCGTTATCAGTTATATTGCTTTTAGTTGATGTTTTTCTTTTTTCACTTGACTGTGAAAAGCATTTGGTCTGATTTGTCATCTTTCCATTTTTCAGTTGCATTAATTACGCTTCAGTTATGTTTAGTGCATAATTTTACAATTTACTTAAAGGGATAGTTCACCCAAAAATGGAAATGTCGTCATTAATTACTCACCCTTGTATCATTGTGTTATTCATTTTCGGAGAACAAATTAAGATATTTTTGATGAAATCTGAGACCTTTCTGACCCTGCATAGACAGCAACGCAAATGACACGTTTAAGGCCCAGAAAGGATATTGTTGAAATAGTCCATGTGACATTAGTGGTTCAGCCATAATGTTATGAATCTACGAGAATACAAAAATAATGACTTTGTTCAACAATTTCTTCTCTTCCGTGTCAGTCTTTATCACAGGTTCACGAGATTACCAAGATGCATGTGTGTGGTGCTGCTGATGCACATGGACTGTTTTAGGACTATGTCCTTTCTACATTTCTGGGTCTTGAGCGTTTCATTTGCATTGCTGTCTATGCAGGGTCCGAAAGCTCTCAGATTTCATCAATATCTTAATTTGTGTTCCGAAGATGAACGAAAGTCTTGCGAACATATTTTTAAAACATATTTTAATGATAATCACACAGTTTATGAGTTAACATCAGTAACCAAGGGGGCAGAACTTTGTAAAGTGCCAGTTCACACAAATTATTGGAACAATGCAAGCTGTCTCTGTCAAAATTGGTAGCAAAAGTGTCAGATGCTCTTTTCTATTAGCTTGTTTGCCTTGCAGGTTTTATGCCATGAAATGACTTAACAAATGCAGTTCTATGTCTGGTGAAGACACATTTCCTGTTGAAACGGGAAGTTTGGGTGCCACGCGTCAAAGGACTTGTGTAATTTTTAAAAAGCCAGTAGGTTTTTGCTGTGCCACATCTACAGTATGCAGTGCACCATGATTTGTAACTTGCGAATTGGGGAAGGGATTTTCTCTTTCTAGAGTGCGTTTGATTGGACAAAAATCAGGTGAATCATCAATGACACAACTCAGTATTCAGTGGTTTTGCTCCATTTAATAGAAAGATTGTTAATTTTAAATGTGTATATTGGCTAGAAGTGAACTTAGTGCATACTTTTTAAGCAAACTTTGATGTGCTTATTTCAGAGACATGTGGAGTAAAAACTTTCTGCTAGCAATGATCTTTTGGGGATATTTTAAGGAAGAGGAAGAACACTTAGATCTTTCTCTCTCTCTCTCTCTCTCTGTGTGTGTGTGTGTGTGTGTGTGTGTTTGTGAGCGAGCTACATTACTGTTGCCTCATGGTTGTCATATGACATGAGGGGTTGCGGTTTCTACCCTTGGGAGAATTTCTCTCAATTCAGTTTTTCTCTCCGCTAGTCTTTTATTCATTGTACCTCTGACTCCCTTCTACATTTACACTTTCTCTCTCTAACTCGCACACACTAAAACACTTTGTCTCACTTACTTTTCTGTCAAGAATTTTGACATTTTCATTTCTGCAGCCTTCCCTTTGACTATCAGCCTCCTCCATTCAGCCTTCTCCATCTAGTGGCCTGTAACGCCCCAGGCTCACAGAAGACTTTCATCTTTCATCTTTTGCCCAACAAAAATCCTTCTTTTCAGTCATGTTCATATTTCACACAGTGAAACACACACAGTGCTCATGCATAAACAAACTCTTCCTTTGTGCACATATGGCTGTTTTGATTTCAGTTACAGTCATAACCCAAAGGACCATAAGGTCACAAGGTCATGTGTGTTTTGTGCCCACAGTGATTTGCCCCAATTACCCACTGCCAAACAGGATGCCACCCTCATGACCTCTGTCCGCTTTAGAGCTGCCAGTGGATTGGTTGTTGCCAGGCAACCGTTAATAAAGTGGATCTCAGGTTGTGTCTGTGAAAGGTGCAAAATTAATTTTTAAGTGTGTCTCTAGAAATGTTGGGTTATACAGCAGCTCATTGATTGCCACTTATTTCTGGCATGTTCTCTGAAATCCATATTTTACATTTGACAGCCACTTTTATCCAAAGTGACTTAGAGTGCATTCAATATATGTATGTCTTAATTTAATAGAATTTTATAAATTTTTAATGTTTTTAGGCAATCTATGTGTAGCTTTCAAGCTATTTTATTGCCAAGTATGTACAATTTAATTTCTGCTCACAGCACAACATGTTCTGAACCCATGCAGAGCTCAACTGAAGGTCTGGATCAGTCATTCTCAGCTGGTGGGTTGCAACCTAAAAATATTTTAGGTCATAGGGTAGTAGACAGCAGAAAAAAGATGCCTAATGCTGCAAGGAAATGCAGCTACAATCATGCATGGTCAGTATATTAGAATTTTAGTATTATTTATATACGTTTATTGTATTTATTCATATTTTCACTTTTCACTTTAGTACTTAAACTTATTAATGAAAACAATTTCAATAGTTTTAAATGTAGTTTACAGTAACAACACTAGTTAGAATCACAAAAACAGGTTAGCCAACTGAAAATGCATCAGAATTTTCCAATGAAACTCAACAAATTAATTTCTCACCGGTGAAGTTAGACCGGTACCAACATGACACTTTGTGTGGCATGCCCTTATCTTTTAAAGGAGTCATATAATGGTACATGCACTTTTACAAGTTGTTTAAACTGAAATGTGTGTTGGCAGTGTGTGTGCACAACCACCCTATAATGATAAAAATCCACCCAGTGTTTTTTTTGTAATCTCGTTAAATGTTTTCCCCTTTCTCAAATCGAGCTGTCTGACCGTGTGACGTCGCATGGTCGAAGTCCCCTCCCACTATAGTTTGATTGACAGCAGCGTT
>SCHK01104686.1:0-11150 GCA_004124795.1 Poropuntius huangchuchieni
GGAAAATGAAAAGTTATGATTTTCTAGGCCGATATGATCAGAAACTATACTCTCGTTCCGGCGTCATAATCCGGGAAGTTTGCTTCGTAACATGATTAACTCTGGGGGAGTTGGAGAATGAGCCTATTTCCAAAAAAAGAGGAGTGTTCCTTTAAGCCTTGTCTGTGAAACTGGGGGTTACAGTACTGTGGTCATAAAAACTAGCTGTGTTACAACAGACTTCCCTAGTCTCTACAAGGTCCATGGAATACTGGATGAAGCACAAACCAGTCATATTGCTATACACCTCTTGTAAGTATTTTATAAGGCAGATGGTGAATTAAAGATTTTACAGATGTGCGTGTGCAAAAAACAAAAAACAAAACATAAATATGTGATAAATAATGGTACTGCATTCCTGCATGTACTGCATTCCTAAAATTTAAAGCCAGAAATTTAAAAGCATTTTTGTCTTTTTTCAGACAGTTTGGTAAGTATAGAAGACCTGATAAGAATACAGTCTGTAGCATTTTAATTGTATTGCATAATTAGATTGCTTATAAGTATAAGTACTGATAAACTATCACTGTTCAACAGTGGTGGCGCCTCTAGACTACCGTGCAGTGTGGCAGTTCAGGGAAATGATCATCTGTACCAACCCTAATAGCTGGCCTATACTGGATTATGTAGACTACGGATGCTACTGTGGAATAGGAGGCTCAGGCACCCCGTTGGATGGACTGGACAGGTCAGAATTAAACATCAGGTTATATGCAGGGACACTGAATTAATCGGCTAAACCAGTTTTGTCAGTCACACTTTGGCCTTTAGTGCATACTTGTTTATAAATGTTGCACAGATGTATTTATTTTGTAGGCAGCATGCATTGCCATGCATTTTTTTTCCTATTTTTGTTTTGAACATTTAATGACACGAATGTGTTACAGTCAAGTAAATTTAAATATTACCTTCTTAATGAAATTCTCACAATTTTAAAATTAATATTTATCATGTATAACTACAATTTTTCCATAAAGAAAGTGGCTATAGTTTTTGTTTCTTTCCACAGCAGCCAAGCAACACAGATATCCTAAAACAGAATAATTATTGATAAAAATGAAGGCAGCAAACTTTAAAATCATGCCCACTGCATTCTCTGTCCTTCTAGGTGCTGTAAGGTACATGATCAGTGTTATTCTGACTCATGGCAACATGACGACTGCTGGGGTATTTTAGACAATCCCTACACTGAAATCTACACATTCTCATGTGACAAAGGGGCAAAGAAAGTCACCTGCGATGGTGAGATGCTATTCTCAATTCTATCTGCAACTCTGTTAGTAATTGAGACCTAAACTGCATCTGGTTTGTGGCACAAAAATTTGAATTGTTGATCTTTTATTTCTTGCAGCTAACAAGAATCGCCCATGTGAGATGTTCATCTGTGAGTGTGACAGGAAAGCAGCCGAATGCTTTGCAAAAGCTGATTACCACCCAGAATACGAGAAATATCCTAATGAAAAGTGCTAATGAACTGAAATGCAATAAAGGTTTAGGATTGTCCCTAAAGTCTCATTAAAGATAGCAATGGTATATCATGTAACAGTTTATTTTTGTTCATGCGAAGTGTTATTTAGTTAATAGCAGACAGATTCCTTTAATGGTATATGCAAATTTAAGCAATTAGAAATAATTATTAAAATTTATTTAATTATTATTTTTTTTAAATATCTTTTTTTTTTCCCAGTAAAGATGTCTATATTAGATATGCAGAATATATAAAATCTTGGATTTCAGAGAATATATCTTAGAATTAAGTTTTTAAATGCATTTTCTTCCAACTGGCAAACTGTTTTTCTTGCTCCAAGCAGTTCTTTAAACAAGTAATAACAATTGGACAGTTATTTAAACTTTTTTTTCTCTAAAAAAAAAAAAAAATGCATTCTTATTTGCAATTCTCAATTAAACATACATTTTTAAAAGAAAACAAAACAAACATACTGATTCAGAAAATACATGCAATTATTGACACAGAATTGTATATAGCCTATTATAAAATAAACAAACATATTTAAAACAAATATTTGAAAAAATAAAATAAAATTAGCTGTAATCCTGCAAGGAAACTAGTGTCACACTCATTTATGAAATAATAATAATAAGCCTACTTTATGTAGTACACACTATGTCTTGTTTTCTAACGTACAAGTATGAGCAAAATTTGAGTGATGTGTACACTTTTTCATAAAAGCATGGTACGTTTGTACAGTTTGTGGACCTGAACTTTTTCAGAAATGAAGATAGAGTGACGGCTATTTCGCCACCTTGAAATTATAAGGTTCTGACATTTTTGTCAAAACTGAGTTATTTACATATTCTTAATAAGTGACAACTTATTTACATTATGTGATGTTTTTTTAAGTTGTGTTAGGACTTTTTTTTATTAAGAAAAGGGTTCTGTTTACAAAGTTGAACTCTAACTTGGTTCTATAAGGTTATCTGTGACCCAATCAACACTTGGAATGCGCACAAGAGCCCAAATCAGGATCAACTTTTTGTCATGTTGCCCTGGACTGCTCTGTGACAGCAGAAAAGATGCATGTGGAATATATTATGTATTTTTATATAGTCAGTGAAACATTTTTTTTTATTATATGTTAAACGCATACACCCAGGACGTCATTGACTACCTTCCTCTCATTCATTTGTTATGTCAGACTTGCAGCTTGCATACCCTGCTATAAGTGAAATATGCATGCACTGAGCATAATTGTATTTGTTGTCATTTTGGTTACTTAAAAAAACTTTTGTGTGCTGACGGCTGTTTAGCATGTTCTCGAGCATTTTGCAACTTTTTCCAAGCCGTATGCTTTTTTTTCTTTTTTTTTTTTTTTTTTTTGAGAAAACTGAATTCTTCTTGTACCAGCTGTGCAAATGGCAAACATATGCTGATGTTCCCAAAGATCAAAGCACACACACATGTAGACAAGTGTACATAAACACACTCAACTTGCACAAAACTGTAACAATCTCAGCAGCTGTACATTTGGGCACTTGTGTGTGTGCATGCACATATATTAACATATCTTACGTGTATAGTTCACACTTATCAATGAGCTCCGCCCATCAAGGTTATATAAATAAGTTATAGATCTATAAATGAATGGCAGCTAACACTTGTTCATCTAGTCTTCATCATGAACACATTCCTATCTCTTGTGATCCTGAGTGTGAGTCTGCCCACATGTGAGTACACTTAAGATATGTTCTACTATTAATCTCCAGCTTATTGTTTTAATTAATTATATTTTATTATGTAGGCAAAGCAAATATTTAACATATATTAAATATAATTTGCAAAACAAATTTTAACAAACTATTCATTAGTGAGTCCAGTCATTGAACTATTAACTACCTACTGGTTTTGTTGTTTTATTTTAGATAAAATATTTTCAGGGAATGCTAAGGATAAAAGATACTCCACCAAAAAATACAAATCTGTAATCATTTACCCCTTAATGTTGTTTAAGTCTTTTTTTCTCCACACAACTAAAAGCAATGGGCTCACATAATCACATGAGTGTGAGAAAATGATTAAAGAATTTTTATTTTAGGGTGTAGTATTTAGTTAGAAAAGTGCATATGAAAAGGGAAGTGCAGAGAGTGTGTAATTTAGTGTTGTTGTTGTTGTTTTGTTATAAAAGTATATAGTAATGAGTTATTAAGCCTAAATAAATCCATATGACATTGAACTGTATGACTATCTGGCTACTGTGTAAAATAATTTTTGAACAGTGGATTTATTTATTTATTTAAGGATATCTTGGCCACTCTTTCCATATAATGACATACCGTAAGTTGTCAAGTTTTAAAAAGGATGCACAAAATAATAATTATAAAATAAAAGTGGTTCATGTGTACTATGTTCCAAATCTTCAAAATGATAGCTTTGTGGGGAAAAGCCTAAAATGTAAAAGCATTGTGTCTTTTTTAGACAGTTTGGTAACAGAACAGTTGCTGATTAAGAAATTATTTAAATTTTATTCAGTTGTTTACATAACATTTAAATTAGATTGCTAATCAGTATGAAGCACTGATAAACTATCACTGTTCAACAGTACTGGCAACTCTAGACTACCGAGCGCTGTGGCAGTTCAGGTCTATGATCCTCTGTACCATCCCTGATAGCTGGCCTTTACTGGATTATGCCGACTACGGATGTTACTGTGGAAAAGGAGGCTCGGGCAGCCCAGTGGATGAACTGGACAGGTCCGATTTAAACCAGTTACACAGACACTGAATTAAATCAAACGTTCAAAACTGCATGTTGCACAAATTAATTTATTTTTGTAGGCAGCATGCATTACAAAACTGTGCTACAGTCAAACAATTTTAAACCTGAACTTCTTAAAATACAATGATTATTGATCAAAAATTAAAGGTGACAAACTTTGAAATCATCCCTCTAGGTGCTGTGAGGTGCATGATCAGTGTTATTCTGATTCATGGCAACAAGAAGACTGCTGGGGTATCTTAGACAACCCCTACACTGAAGTCTACTCATTCTCATGTGACAAAGCGGCAATGAAAGTCACCTGCAATGGTAAGATGCTACATGCTCAGTAAGACAGACTGTACTAAAGACGTTTATCTGCAAGCTCTGTTAGTAATTGAGACTTGAACTTTATCTGGCTTGTGGCACATATTTAGACTGTTAATTTTTTGTTTCTTGCAGCTGACAAGAATCGCCCATGTGAGATGTTCATCTGTGAATGTGACAGGAAAGCAGCCGAATGCTTTGCACAGGCGGGTTACAACCCAGAACACGAGCACTATCCTAGTGAAAACTGTAAATGAACTGAAACACAATAAAGGTTTAGGATTGTCCCTAAAGTCTCATTAAAGGTAGCAATGGTATATCATGTAACAGTTTATTTTTTGTTGATGCCAATTGATATTTAATTCATAGATAGCAGACATATCCTTTAATGTTTTATGCAAATTTTTGGAATTATTTTTTTTTTCAGTCTTTTTTTCCAAGTTAGATATGTAGTATTAGATAGATGCTGCCTTGCTTTATCAATCTACACTCCATACATTATAACGCCAAAGCAAAAAACAGGTTTTTAACATCTTTGTAAATTTATTTAAAATAAAAAAAACTTTTTTTGATTCCTCTGCATAAGTATTCATACCCTTATCTGGGACAGTTGAAATTTAGCTCAGCAGCATTCATATCACTTGTAGATGTTACTACACTTAGAGTAAAGTCAACCTGTGGCAAATTCAATTTAATGGGTATGATTTGGAAAGGCATATCTTAATAAAAGGTCTAACAGCTGACAATCAGAGGGAAAAAAAAAAAGCCTGTAGATCTCAGAAACAAGATTGCATCAAGCCACACACATCTGGGGAAGAGATTAAAAAAAATATTCTTGAAGGTTCACAGAAGCATGTAGTCTCCATTAACATTAATGGAAGATGTTTAAAACAACCAGGACTCTTCCTAGAGCTGGCCTCCTGGCCAAACTGAGCAATTAAAGGGCTTTGATTAGAGTTGTGACCAAGAACCTAATGATCACTCTAGTTGAGCTCCATGATCATATGTGGAGATAGGAGAAACCTACAGAAGGACAAATATCACTGCAACACTCCACTGATCTGGGCTTTATGTTGGTGTGGCCAAACTCAATCCTCTCCTCAGTGAAGACACGTGAAAAGACACTTGGAATTTGCAAAAAAAGCACCTAAAGGACCCTCAGACTGTGAGAAACAATATTGTCTGGTCTGATGAACCTCAATTCCAAGCATCATGTTTGAAGGAAACCAGCTCTGCTCATCACCTGCAGAGTACCATCCCAAAAGTAAAAGTGAATGTGCTGGTAGCAGCTTCATGCGACAAGGACTGAGAGACTGAGGGACTGAGAGTTGAAGAAAAACTCAATGCACCAAAATATTGAGATAGCCTTAATGAAAACCAAGTCCAGAGCATATAACTTGGCAGAAGGTTCACCTTCTAACGGGACAATGACCCAGTCTAAGCACACAGCAAGAGTGGATTATAGACAACTCTGTGAACGTCCTTGAATGGCCCAGCCACAGCTTGTGCTTGAAGCCAATCAATTATTTTTGGAGAAACCTGAAAATGTGCACCTGCCCCCATCCAAATGGACAGAGCTTGAGAGGTCAACAGGTGAGGTGAAGAATGGCAAATAATTGCCAAATGATGATGAGCAAAGCTTGTCGCATCATACCCAAAAAGACTTGGGGCTGTAAAGCCGCTTCAGCTTAGTACTGAGTTAAGGGTATGAATACTTATGCAATGGACTTATTTTAGGTTTTTTGTTTTTAGTAAATTTACAAAGTCATTACAGTTCTGTTTTTGCTTTGTCATTTTATGATGCATGGAGTGTAAATTGATATGAAAAAAAGTCATTTAAAGCAGTTTAACATAAGGCAGCCACATAACAAAACATTAAAAAAATGTATATCTTATAAGAATTAAGTTTTTTAAATGTATTTTATTTCCAATTGGCAGTTTGATCTTAAGTAAAAACGAT
Source organism: Poropuntius huangchuchieni (assembly GCA_004124795.1). NCBI lineage: Eukaryota > Metazoa > Chordata > Actinopteri > Cypriniformes > Cyprinidae > Poropuntius > Poropuntius huangchuchieni. The sequence continues at coordinate 6,540 of SCHK01104686.1, forward strand.
TAGCCACTTATTTAAACTTATAAATTGTCTAAAAATAATGCATATTATTAATCTGCCATTCTCAGTTAAAAGTACACTGTTTAAAAAAACTGATTCAGAAAATAATTTTTGTAGTTTAAGCCAGTTAGGCACATTTATATGCAATTATTGAAACAGAATCGTAATATAACCTCTTATAAATTAAACAAACATACTTAAAGTATTTCATTTAAACATACCTAATTTTTTGTAATCCTGTATGGAAACTAGTCTGTCACATTCATTTTTGAAATAATATTTGATGTAGTACACACTACATTAAAAAAACCTTCAGTTTTTTTCTAATAAAAACATCTAAACATCTTTAAATTCTTGTAAGAAGTAAAATTTCCTTAGATATTAATATTAAGAGAGAGTTTTTCTTGAAATAATGTTAATTTTGTCTTACCCCATTTGTAAATTAAGCATATAAATGAAACGTTCTGCTTTATCCTTAAATTTAGAAAAAAAAAATCTATTCAACTTCCAATTCAAAGAATATCACGCGATAAGTCTATTTTCTACAGTTTTGTTCTCAAATAAATACATCTTGTTTTAAGGATGTTTAGATATTTTTACTGGAAAAAAAGACTAAAACTCTGCTTAGAGAAGTGATTTTTGCAATGTTGGAGGTTAGTTGATGTTTTTAGTTGCTCTTGGGTTTACCCTCACAGATGAAAGGGTAAGAAAGCGTACAGTCTGCATCATTCCACAGCCTCCGTCTGTCCACAGTTACCCGGGCATGAAGCTGCCCACAATCCTCACCATTCACTCGGACATCCCAGTCATCTGGTTGACCTACATCCCAGTGGCTGAAACAGACATCAGCAGTTACTTAGTGCATTTGGAGTTGTACCCCGTTGACCTCCTCTCATTATTTTATTGGTTCTTACTGTTCAGTAGTACTAAAGTCAGTTCCATCAACCCAGGTCCACTGTCCCTCTTCTTTCTCAACAAGCCCGATCCAGTAGCTTTCAGACAACTTCACGAATGAAGACAGGAAGTCCTGGTTCAAAAAGAGGCCAAACTCACGCTTAACCTCGCATAAAACTACCACAAATTATTGTGATGCTATGTGTTCTTGTCTTACAAGCTCAGCCAAGTCATTGACAACCACTAAATGTGATCCCTTCTCCACACAGCTTTTCTCAGCAACCTGCCAGTTCTTCTTTACTGAAGATTGAAAGTAGCATGAATCTTCCTGAAACACCCAGCCTTCCTGACAGGGACCTGTACAAACACATTTAAACACACTTAGAATCAAACTAAATCTTAAATCAGGCAGGATTTCAAGTCCAATATAAACATTTTGCTAAGGAGTAAAGATCAGGAAATACAATGGGTTCCAAAAGTCTGAATCTATTCCACATTTATCTAATTTAAACCTGAAAATAAACAACAGAGTTTAAAACAAAATTTAAACAAAACAAAAAATGTTTTAATGTAACATGAATAAATAGCAATACGTTTCTGCACTATTTTTAGGTCACTAATTAAATAAGTACATCTGTGACACTGATCATGTGACTTTTTGATCAAGCTCAAGATGATCTTTGGTTCATCACAAATCTGGAGAACATTCTCATCAGGTTTACTCAAATTGTTATGCTCATGATATTTTTTGTAATGATATTTTATTAGCCGTTATTATTAAATCATACAAACTTCTGGATCTCACTGTAATTCATGAGGAGCCTCACCTTGCACCAGCATCACGCGTTCAGAGAAATGAGCATTTCCTAGGAGAAAAATGAGAAAATGAAATATTAAAATGACGACAAATTAATATTACAGCTATTGTTAGTATCGTTTAAATATGGATATACCTATATAAAATTGTGATTTTAAAAAGACAGAAAAAGTGGTCTTTACCAAATTGCGAGGTTTTGGGGGCCTCAAGAGTCTTCAGAGTAAGTCTAACATCAGCGACATCTTGGCTGACCTGAGAGACTTTGAAGAATTATAATTAAAATCAAACTCTCTGATGAAAAATCCCATGCAGTGGGATCCAACAACTAAATATGCTAAATTTGACATTAACAAATTAGTGGGTGGAAGAAAAATGCTGACAACATACTTTTAATGCCTACAGCCAGAGTTAGTATAAACACATAGAGGATGAGAACACCATAAAGAATGTACATCTTTCTTTTCTGTCTATCTGTAGGAAAGAAAAAAAGTTGAAATGTAAGAAAATGGAACAAACAAAGTGTCAGCATTCAGTATTTCACCGCCTTATCTGGTTACTAGACATGCTAGTCTTTCTTAGTAAGTAATATGCAAACAATCCTTTCATAAAATGAATGAAAAAATATGTTTCTCACCTGATTCATATAAATATTTTTGGCCAGCATGATTAATTTCTGCCTCAGGTGTGGTAAACCGGTCATATGATACAGTTTCCATGTCTGAGGAACAAAGCAGGATTTATTTACATTTACGTTTTTTTATAATAAATTTTGTCCCCATGTTGAAATATAGAGGTGTAAATAAAGAGACTGAATGTACTAACGCAAGGTTTCAAGGTCATGCGACAAACAGTTGAATATTAACCCCTATACTGACAAACTATGTCTGAACTTCATCCATCACAAACATGGAGAAGAGCAAATTAAAATCACAAAAACACAACAGAACAACAGGACTTCTGTATATCAGAGATTTATTAACTGACATACAATACTGTCAAAATTCACAAAACCATCTCAAAAAGACATCAAACGTGTTCTTGCAAGACCATTAAACTGTAAACATTTTCATTACCATATCAAAGTAGGACTTTACAATGAAGGACAATACATCAAAATGTTCTCATGTGAAAAAAAAATACAACAAGAACAACTAACTGTCAAGTGCAGTGAATCTTACTGTTCAAAGTGACTGTTTCTGTGGGCTCTCCCTCCTTGGCTGCGGTCAGTGTCCTGATGGCTGTTCTCTGTTATTCTGCCCTTACGCAACGGCTCCTAACCATTTCTGAGACCGGAATTGACAGTCCTAATATGCTATTGGTCTTTTTGTATCACTTGTATCCTCACACGTGTGTGTGAAATATCACAAAACATACAGTCAAGAAATTACCGTAATCACTTCATCATTTGCTTTGCTGACCTACATATTATACTAACAAGGAAGCACTTATCGCTCAAAAGTGACAGTAAAGACATTTATAATGTTACAAAAGCTTTCTATTTAAAATGAATGCTGTTGTGTTAAACTTTCTATTAATCAAAATTACAAAGTCATACTTGGCATACATAATTGGTATACAATGTGTGTATAAATCAACAGCTGAATTGAAGAATATATATATTTTAAGGGGTCAGATTTCTTTTATTATTTTAGTATTTTCCTTGAGATTTACTTATAATGTCAATAAAGTTTTCTGCACATACACACAAGAAACAAAAACAAATATGTGGAACAAGATTATTTTGAAACCTCATTCTGAACCTAATCAGCCACTGTTATGATTGGCTAATGTCACTGCATAGGAAATGGTATCAATGCCCCCTTGCTATTGGATGTGTGTTTTGACAAAATAATCAAAAAAGCATTATTAAATCGACAGTGATTGCAATTTCTATTTGCTTTTGATGACACTCGCATTCAGCGTGATCAAGTGTCAGTTGTTAGAGCCTATGTGAGAAGATGACTATTTGTCGATGTCTTTCTGTGGAGATGTCATCTTGTATCATTGGATCCAAAACGACCCATTTTTGGAGCTTGATTAAATGCTTTGTTTATTAGAAGGANCCCATTGGATCCAAAACGACACATTTTTGGAGCTTGATTAAATGCTTTGTTTATTAGAAGGACTTTTTAAGCTATCAAACTTGCAGGATTTTTGTAATAATACCAAAAAATCAAGGAAACTTTGATTTTTTTTTAATGTCCTGTCCCCTTTAAAGAGGGTAAATGACACTCTTTACTTGGAGTTCATCTGGCTCACCAAAAGAGGTCAGCATTACCTTAAATCTAACCCTGGATTTTGATTACTTACATAATTATGATTGCATAATAATTAAGATAATTATGATTATTAATTGATCTCTCCAATTAAATTTGGCCAAAAATGAGTTGAACAAATTGTTAATTTTAGTGAACATTTTACTTAATTGGACGTGTTCATATAACAGGACTGGACACTGAAAGACTATAAAAAGTGACTTATGAATAGCAAAAGAACATTAAATGTCCATCAGTAATGCGAGTACAGTTTACAAACAAAAAGAGGACATCTACAAACACATAATTTCAGAAGGAGCATGTCCAGAGCAGGGTTTTAAGAGTCTAATGCAGTTGACGTGATGGCGAAGTTTCCTACCGCATGCCTTTCTCTAGGTTGCGTTCACAAATGTGATACAATTGACTGTCACAGTCAGCATCATGCATCAGCTTTCGATGCACTGTGTCAGATCCTTTTAAGTGAGCACAGGACTCCATATCCCAATGAGCAGGTTGATTTTCATCCCAGAAACTGAAAAGAACACAAAACACAATGAATTCAGGTACTGATCTGGTTGGTGTGTTGTATAGTGTCACTTTTGTTTTGTTTTTTTAACTTTTAAAAACAATTACAGACAGCCTAAAACA
>SCHK01104689.1:0-16425 GCA_004124795.1 Poropuntius huangchuchieni
TTTCATTTTCTGCCGGTCTTAGTACACGATGTAACTACTGGTAAAAAAAGGGTAATAAAACGGTAAAACTCAACTTATTAACTCTGGGGGAGTTGGAGAATGAGCCTATTTCCAAAAAAAGTGGAGTGTTCCTTTAATGGAATCTGTAGTTTTGATTGGTGAATCTGTACTCACTGTTTTCTGTCACTGTGTTTCTCACAGGTGGATAATGCCAAGGTTCTTCACTATGTTGGAGCAGGGGTAGCCTTCCCCACCAGTATGCTGTTTGTGTGTCTGCAGTCTGCGCTGACCTACCGCCTGGCGAAGACTCAGGGAGAATATAATATGGGTCATTTGCGCCTCTTTATGACCCTGCTGGCCTTTGTAGCCCTGGTGCTTAGTATCCTTTACACTATCGCTCATTCTCATGTTATTATATTGTATATTTGTATTAAGATTGTAAATCAGTTTAGATGAAGGCTGTCAAAATATCATGATTATCTTGGCCACAGTAATTCACAGTAACGATATTAATGCAATCGTTTTTTTCAGTAACACTTTAGTATAGGGACCAATTCTCACTATTATGTAGTTGCTTAATAGCATGCCTACTAATAACATATTGGCTGTTTATTAGTATTTATTAGTATTCGCATGAGCATATTCCACATCCCTAATCCTACCCAATACCTAAACTTAACAACTACCTTACTAACTTAATAATAAGCAGCAAATTAGGAGTTAATTGAGGCAAAAGTAGTAATAGTTTGTAAGCGAGAATTGGACCTAAAAAAAGTGACATTTTTCTTCTTCAAAACAATATTTAAACCACCAAAACCAATACTAAAACAAGTCATTGCCTTTGTATGTGTTATTCTCATTTGTAAATTCTTTTTTATTTAAAAAAAAAAAGTAATGTTTTAAAATACAGTTTTAAAATATAGGTAACACTTTATTTTAAGGACCAATTCTCATTTTTACCTAGTTGCTGATTAACATGCATATTACTATCTTATCGGCTGTTTATTAGTACTTATAAAGCACATGTTAATGCATTATTCTTATTAACATCCTCTATTAACACATTCTCATTTAACAATTTAGATCCCTTAATCCTACCCCATACCTAAACTCAGCAACTGCCTTACTATTAATAAGCAGCAAATTAGGAGTTTACTGAGGCAAACGTCATAGTTAATAATTAATAGTGTGAACTGGTCCCCAGACTGAAGTGTGACACAAATATCAAACACTGATTATGCATTAAAATGCACAGGAAATGCAAACTGTGATTTTATTGCAGATCTGCAAAGTAAAATAATCAAATAATGTGACAATTTTGTCACACTTTACATATCATAAGCGAATTTGGTGAGTGGCCTGAACTTTTTATCGAAAACATTTTCTATGCTGTCAAAAAAAAACATTAACAGTGTTGAAAAATGTTGTAATTCTGACAGCTGTAATCTGTAGCTATTATTTTTCATTGGTCAGGTTTATTGTTGCAATATTCTCAGATAACATATATTCCCAGAATGTTTGAAGATCCTGTTGTATTCAGCTTTCAGTTTTCTTTCTCAGTCACTGAGTTCATGCATGTTCTTCCTGTAATGAAACAGGCCTGAGCATGAGTTTACAGTGTTCAATATTATTCCTTGACGAAACTTTCCTCAGGCGGAGTGTTTTTTGTCCAGGAGAGTTTTGTCCTGCAACATGCATCAGCCATTTTCGAGTGGGTCTTCTGTGTCATTACTATGCTGTTCTACGGCACATTTGCTTTTGAATTCGCCGGGATATCTAGTGACACAATGATGGTACTGGCCCGAGGGCAATCTCTACAGTCCGTAAGCCGAGACCACAAAATGGAGTCTCTTGCTGGGGCCAGTCAGCACCAGTCTGAGAACCTGTCCATACTGTAACCTCAGTGACCTGTATCTCTCTCAACACTAGAAAAAAACACTACAAAACTGCAGAGGGAAAGTAACAGAAACTGGACATGGCTCTCATACACCTTTGCCAAAGAATCCAGCTCAGATTTTGCACATTTTTGAGAGACTTCTTCACTCACTGGGGACCTTTTGAATCGCACAGCTTCCATGCTGGGAAAAACAAAGTTCATTGCCTGGATGTGTTGGAGTTTCCATTAAATCTCATTGGGATTTTTAAGTATCTGCGTTACTTGGATAAAAGAACTACAGACTGCTAGTTAGCTGAACTACGTGCGTCCATTGGTGAAACCAGAGGACCGCTACATCAATGGTGTAGTAAACTAAACCGAAGCCTTTTGCAACCATCAACACTCAAGCATTTTAAAATAGTGCCTCAAAACAAATGTTATTGTGCCAATTCCAGACAATGCAAGACAATGGATCCCAAAATGCTGATATTATCGGTGCCTTTAGGATTTTTTTTTAAAGACAGAGATGGTTAAATAACATTTTATTGTCACATATCTCTGCTGTCTGTTAACTGATCAAGGTGTTTCATTTGCCTTAATCACCGTATGCTGTCTGAAATGTATTTTTCAGGAGATTGTCATTACCGATGTGCCTTATACCAAAAACCAAATAACGATACTGAATAGAAATGTATGTCAATAGTCAAACTGCCTTGAATATATAAGGCATCTATTTTTTTGATATGCAGCAAATATTATGCTGGTTGTAAACAACTAAGCTGAACGAGATCAGCAAAAACTTCTCGCGAAACAGGCGCATAAGCTTATCACATTAAGTAGCCAGTAATTGGTGCCATTCCAGATGTCACGTTAGAGTCTATGAGTATTGCTGTACATTGTGACCAAATGTAATTGAGAAGAGAGTTTGTCCTGAGGTCAGTGTGATCATAGGTTTCCCTCTTTCTGTCACTGTGGGAATTGTTGTGTGTGTGTGTTGGGGGTTTATGGGAGTTGGTTACAAGGAAGCGTCTAGTAATGAAAGACTGAGTTGCTGAAGCTGCCCTTTAATGTAAAGGGTGTCTAGTTTAGGTATTGTTAGATGTACAGTAGGTCTCTGTGAGCTGTTTTTTGCAGACAAAATGACTTGCAGCAGGACTGCAAGTTCATAATTGATTTTGTTTTGAAAAACAGATGCAATTTGGTTTACATTGGTCAAATGTTTTTACACTACCAGCATGACAAAAAATCGTATTGTTCCTCAATTAATATCAAGGGAGTTTTGTCATTTAATTTGTCAGGATAAGAGCCATATTTATGCTTATCACCGATTGATCCTACCAGTGCCGTCCTGAAAATATCGTTCGTGTCATTTCAGTTTACTTATTCTCTTCGCTCAGGAATTTCAGATCTGTCTTTTGCTGTCACATATCTTCTCTCTGCATTCAAGACTGCGTCGATCCACCAGATATAAGTGAAAGTTTTACCATTTCCATTATTTGTTTAGAACATTTCCTTCATAGAGAGCTTTATTTTGCTTCAATTGCATCTTGTAATACTGTGTTAACCCCATAATTTGGTTTAATTTGTTGTTTAGACCACTGTCTCAGAAATATTTCTGATATTGCTCATTCATCCAAAAATAAAAATTCACTATATCACTTTAATTTTGTTTCAAATCCAAATGCTGTTATGTTTCCTGTGGAAGTCAAAAGAAGAAATCTGAAGAACTGTTGTGCAGCTGTTTTCCTCAATCGACAATTCACCGTAATGACCACCATAAAAGTAGCTCATAAGACTCATTTTGTGTATTTCAGTTGTTCCAATTGTTATTTCACTGATAATATTTCATTTTTCCTGAAGCTATAAAATCTCAAAAAAATAAGTGACGTATCACTCCATCAGTGCCATCAAATATGAGATTTGAGCAGTGCAGAATAAGAGAGAATTTAAAAAAAAAAATTACATTTCATTTTGTTTCTCACATAAAATGATCACTTGGCTAGAGGAATTGAAATGCAGCAAACAACTCACACAACAGCACATTGTTTTTGTGCTTTTTGGAGCTTAACAGACATGAGATAAATTTACATGCAAGTACCATGCAAAGAACCGGCATCTTCAAAATTTGCTGAGATTCTCATTTTGTGTTCCACGGGGGAAAAATATTTGTAAAGATGTCAACACGAGCGTGAAAAAGTCATTGTTGACTAGTCCTTTAAAAAAAACAGTTATAAGAGTAATTTTTTCTGCATTACCTTTTGCCTAGTCGTGTGTTCCTTCATGTATTATCTATTAGTTTGCTGAATCTTGGACTCTGACAGTCAATAGCTGTACTGCTGCAAACCTGCTGTCATCATTCAACAAGACTCTAAGGCATTTAATGACATACCAGATAGCAAAAATACCTTTACGTGCCTTTGTTTCAACCCAAAGATTTAATCACTCATTGGAGAAATGTTTTTTTTTTTTTGTTTTTTTTTGGCAGGATGTGTTTGATTGTGCTGTAAATTTGCCTTAAAATGTATGGAAATAAAGCAGAATCAGACATTACACTCATTAACCTTTCTCTCTCATCTCTGTGAATGAACTTTGCTTATATCATGTAGTTGTGTCACACAATTCCTGTTAGTGGTCACCAAGGCCTTTGAGTTTATTTAAACAGATTGGATTTGGTTATTCTTGTTTAACTTATAAAGTGTTCCATATCAGCTTTTGGTGACCTGTTGCAATACTGTGTACACTGTAAAAAAAAAAAAAAATCAGACCTCAAAACTCAAAATTTTCAATTGACTGGTAACATCAAAATTTTTCCATCGGCCCAATTGAATTTCTGCATATTTAATTTTTTTCAATTGTGGCAAAGTTGTCCCAAAAGAAAAATTGTGCAGGGCAGTGCAGAAATTCAATTGGGCCAATGGAAAAATTTAGATGTCACCAGTCACTAGAAAATTTTGAGTTTTGAGGTCTGAAATTTTTTACAGTGTAGTAAACATATTATTTGCACATAATGCAACATAATTTAATTATTGGTTAGCATATTAACCAACAAATGAGTTGTTCATTGTGTTTAAAGACATCCATACTGACACCAGACATATATGAAGAATTTTTATCACTTTAATTATTCACAATTATTTACATGTCAAATTCTTAATTCAATCTTAAAGACAAAAGTTGAAAATCTGAAAGAAAACAGTAAGAAGAAGATGGTTTATAGTGTTTTTAGGGGTTAATACCTCTGTTGAACTCCCAGAAGTCTAAAGAAAACAAATGAGTGGCTTTCACACAAGTGTGCAACATAATCTGGCTTTGTTCATAACTGAAGTACATACACACACACACACACACACACACACACGCTCACTCTCCAGGGGTGACAATTAATGTAAGACCAGCACAGGATCTGTACACGTAAACAACAATATTCTCATAAAATCCCTCTGCCCTTATCAAACATTACTGAGATAATGCAGTCAAAAAAATGAAGCATAAAAAGCAAATGTTCTTATGATGCAAGAAAAAGGCACACAAATTAGACCCTTTTAAGACTGTAAATAGGCTATATGATGCAAGGAATATGTTAATCGGATTGTATAACTTATAAAACCTAAAGCTCCCAATGGTCCACAACTCTTCGCAACACTCTGCTGTAACTGGTTACAGCCACAGTGAAAAACTGATGTAATAGTCTAGTTAATTTGGCTCACGAAAAAGAAAAAGTAATTAAAATGTAGTAAAAACTGAATAATTATGATTTAAATAATTTTAAGTATAAAGCTGAAATGTGTTTTTCTGAGGCACTAGTGGCACCAAACAGAATTGCACTGCAGTTTTCCCGCGCTCTCCTCCATTGATCGGAAAAACAGATATTCCCGCCCAAAACTCGCGCCAGTGTTGCTGCTGACAGAGTAATGTTTTGATAGCACCACAGAGTCACAGTACTTACACTTTTTAAGGTAATCAAACGATGAACTTATTGCTTAAGGTTTTCTCTATATTCTAAGCTGGTATAGGACGCACTTTAGCTTTAAGGAATGATAGATTGTCAGTTGTGAGGGATCCTTTCACGATAGACTTCTAAATAAAAGACTGGATTTAATTTATCAATCTTGACATTTACAGTATATATTCGTCTAATTTAAAATGTAGCATATGCGGGAAGAGAACTAAAATCAGCTGAGAGAGGAGCGCTGGAGGAAGAGCGACTGAATGACTGAAGGTAAGACTCGCGACGCCTCTCAGTTTAAACCTTGAGACTCTTGGCCATCTCCCAGGGGAAGTCTGATCGGCCAAAATGACCGTAGCAGGCGGTGCTCTGGTAGATCGGTCTCTTCAGGTTCAGGTCCCTGTCAGTGGAAATTGAGTTTGTTAGCTTTTCACCAAACAGCCCTTGTCTGAATCCTATTTACACCAAAACTGTACTTAATTAGGCTAAATAAAATGTACTTAATTTATGTGCATCGTTACTTATTAAAAAACGCTTAATACATAGTCTAGTTAGTAGAACCCCATGCATTTATGCCTGTTGGTGGTAGCGATACTCCCCCTGGAGGAAATATCGGGAAATGTCATGTTTACTTATATTAGCCTACTATAACGATTGAGCAGGATTGTAATTAGTGTATTTTGTACTCACTGATGTGGAATTACAATAGGTGTAATGGTTTTTGTACTGTACAAACTTTTTTCTGTCCCAACCCTGAACCTGCCCCTTAAAGAAACTTTTTGCATTTTTAGATATTCGAAAAAAATTTAGTAGCTATGATTTATAAGCTGTTTTTCTCATGGGTACCAAAAATGTCCAAAAAATACTGGTATTTCTGTTCTTGTGGGGACATTTGGAAGGAAATACCAGCTACACACACACACACACACACATATTGAATTGTGGGGACTTTTCATAGACTTCTATTACTTTTATACAGACCAAACTATATTTTCTAACTCCCTAACTCTAAACCTACCCCTTACAGAAAACCTGTTTGCATTGTTACACTTTCAGATAAACATAATTTACTATTTTAAATGTTTTTTCCCCTTGTGGGGGAATGTCAAAACTTTCAGGTTTTACTATCCTTGTGGGGACATTTGGTCCACAAAATGTAGCATAAACAAGTACACACACACACACACACACACACACACATACACACACACACATCTATAATATTACACCTTTGAATCTGCCCAATATTGTGCAAACGTGAAATTGAACTAAGTTACATGCTAGTCAGAATGAGTGAGTCATGCTGTAAATACACTCAATACACTAAAACCCAGACGTTAAATAACTTATGTGTAATGAATTCACAATATTGTATTACAGTAGTGTCCTCATTATTTCAAAAGGCCAGTTTTCACTTGCCATTTATTTTAAATATTTATATTTACTTATATTAATATAGAAAATGTTAATTAAGTTTTATTTTGTGCTTACTCATTGACTAAAATGTTATTTTAGTCTACTAAAAGTAGCTGCTATTTTAAAGTAAACCTGGCTGGATGGGTATAACATTACATGGCACTTACTGAACAGATGTAATTCCCACTTATTTTAGTGAACTAAATTCCATGTTAATAATGTTTCCCTCCATTTCAACTCACCCACATAAAACTGAACTTAACCATTAGGTTTTTAAAGCTGAAAAACAGAAAATGTTGTTTTCCTTCCCTAAAGTAGAAGAACATAATAAGAACGTATTATCTTATTAATTGTTTACCTAACAATGACACCCGGTCGGAGGTCAAAGTTCTTGTTGACAATCTGTAGCAACTCCTTCTCTGTTTTTTCCGATGAGCCGTAGGTGAAAAGGGAGATTGAGAGAGGGTAGGCGACTCCAATGGCGTAAGACACCTACAGAACATATTAAATATTCATGACCCTGCTCCAGACTCCAGCTCATCCATTCCAGATCCATATCAGATCAAATTGTTCAATAATGTGGATCAATTTTTTGGTCTAGAGACAACCTTATGTAAGATGTCTGCACTTTCGTCTTACCTGAACCAACACTCTACTGCACAGTTTGGCCTTCACCAGAGACTTGGCCACCCAGCGTGCAGCATAGGCAGCCGAGCGGTCCACCTTGGTGTAGTCCTTTCCAGAAAATGCGCCACCACCATGAGCCCCCCATCCACCATATGTGTCCACAATAATCTTCCTACCTGTGACACCAGCATCTCCCTGAAAAGCAAAGATTTTATATGGTTTAAACAATAGTTCACCAAAAATGAGAATTCTGTTATCCTAATGTCATTCAGACTTTCTGTGGAAAAACAAAGGGAGAAATTGGCGATGACTGATTTTCTTTTTTAAGCGAATTAAACCTCCAAAATGCATTACAACAGTTTTTCATACAACCGTTTGAACCACAGAAAGTGCTCACCTGAGGCCCTCCGATGACAAAGCGTCCACTTGGCTGCAGATGGTAGACAGTCTTATCGTCAAGATATTTTGCTGGCACCACAGCTTTGATGACCTTCTCCTTCAGAATACGCTGCTGCTCCTCCAGTGAAATGTAGTCGTCATGTTGGACGGAGATGACCACTGTGTGGACACGCAAAGGAATCACAGCGCCATTCTCCTGCTTGTAGTGCACAGTGACCTGAAGTTGTGGAAAACATCTAAAGTCATCATTTCAATTGACATATAGGCAATGTGGAAGACATTTCCTGCTGTATGGTCTGAAAATGGCAGAACTCTAAAATAGACCAGAGGTTTCAGCTTCCTGAGAGCTGCCCAGCTTGAGTTGCTGGCATGCTCCTGAGATTGACGGGTGCACAGCCGTGTCCTCTGTTCCACTGGGAAAAGTGAGGCCCTGGATGTCATGCTGGGGGTCATTTTCTCTCAAGCATTAAAAGAGACCGCCTCATGGTCACTATCTTGCTCAACAGTCGTCACACCTATTGGCCAATGTGTTGGTTCAATGAACACTCGGCTGATAAGATAGCATGGTCAATGTCAGTCAGGGGCTTTGAACCTGCACATTGTGGCTCTAAAGACTCAATTGTATCAACCTGCGATTGTAAGTGTGCAAAAATAACTTCACAACATTTTTACTCTAAACATAATATTTAGTTTTTTCAGTCTTATTTTGCTGACCTGAGTTTTTGAGTCTGGGCGGAGCCATGGGATGGTGCCATCCCGCCGCAGCTCAGCCATTTTGGCATTGAGTTTGTGAGCGAGGACAATGGTGAGTGGCATGCACTCCTCCGTCTCATCAGTGGCGTAGCCAAACATGAGCCCCTAAGACACAACAGAAATGCAATATGAGGATGTTTGTCTCAAACGATGTGCTCAAACACAGTTTTACACATCTGTTGTGTTCGGACCTGGTCTCCAGCTCCAATATCGTCCTCATGTCTGTCAACGTGGACACCCTGCGCTATATCAGGAGATTGCTGCTCGAGTGCCACCAGCACATTGCAGGTTTTATAGTCGAAACCTGAACAGATGGAAGAGCAAAGTGTGGAAAAAATGGTGGATGAGTTAGTAAAGACCTGAAGTACTAGGCAGTATGCTTAAAATCGAAGTTTGTATTGATCTTGACCTTTTTCAGAGTTGTCATAACCAATGTGTTTAATGGTGTCTCGCACAACCTTCTGGTAGTCAACGTTGGCCCGAGATGTGATCTCACCACAGAGAAGAACCATACCAGTCTTACAAACAGTTTCTGATGATTAAAACAACTGTAATTAGTCAAATGAACCATGACAAAGGAAAATTGCCACTTTATAATCCATTGCTAGTTTAGAAATGGACATGTTATCCATTTAAATGCCCTTAAACTTTAGGGATGGAAAGAGTTGAAGAAATGGTCACTCAATAACTGAACAAGAGTCAAGATAAGTGACCCGCTGTTGGACTATAAACTTGAAAAAAATATATCGACAGTCATGTTTATACAGAAAGCCTTTACATGTTTATTTTGTTTGCGATTAAAAATGTTCACTCACCACAGGCCACTTTCGCATCCGGGTCCTGCTTCAAGTGTGCGTCAAGAACTGCATCACTGATTTGGTCACAGATTTTATCTATTAACGAAATCACACCATTATGAAACAAAGTTATGTAATGGCTCGGATGAAGGTTCAAGTGTGTGGTTAGTGTTATAACACTAACAGAAAGTTTCAGTTTCAGAGTTTAATGCCTCTCTTATACTAAGACTGTAGGACACAGGAATCCCAACAAAGCAAAACCCCAGCTGAGCAGCTGGAGGACAATACCAGTGGTCCTCTCCTTTCAGAATCATTCACTCAGTCTATATTTGGGCTGCTAGCTGAGGCAACAGTTTAGGTGTGTTACATCAGAAAATACACTGTCCAAAACAACATCTCAGGTGATAATATGAGACAAACAAGTCAAATCTATGAGATCGTTTCAGTCTGGAACATTATGGAATCGATTTTTTTGCATCTTGCACATGCACGCCTATTGATTGATCTGCTGAAATATGTGCTGATGGGAGATGTTAAGCAAGACTCTCGAAATTTGTTCATGTGAGCCAGACAGGTTAGTTTGCAGTATTGCAAAATTTGTCTAGGAGGAACCAGACCGGATTAGATTAAAAGTCATTAAAACTTATTAAGAGTCATTAAGTTTGAAAGAAGCTTTGAAATATGTATTGTGAAATGCACTATGAAAATCAAACTGACTTAGCATTTTTCAAGAGTGCAGCATATGAAAATGTCTACAGCACATTGGCCTTGCAGCAAGACATGAGAGAACTGCAATATGGTTGATAAGAAATGTGAGGTCTGGCAAGTTCCCACATGAAACAGGAATTACTACGGAAGCAAAACTTGTTGGCATACAGGTGCGCCGATAATAGACTCAATAGGCAGCCATGGGACGGTGTCATAATCAAATCATTCACTGTATCAGTAAGTTTATTAGGAAATAAATTGCATAGTGAATATGCCTCCAAGCGATATGCAGTAATTTAACACCTATGTAAAAGTCATGACCTCTAATTGACTATTTTTGTCTACTACACTTCCACTCAATGAAATACCAGCTAAGCACATGGTACTGTGGAAGTTTTGCTACTGAAAGTGTGAATGAACACCATTGAACTATTGCTTAAGCAGCTTACTTCTGTACGAACTGTTGCTAAACCAGCTCACCACTTCTATATGCTCCAATGACTTGTTGAGGCAGGTGAATTTGTCTATAGGTACATGTCTTAAGGGTTTTTCTCCATGCAAAGACTCCAGAGGTCCAGACTGCAAAAGCTAAAGTACATACTACGAAATTTAAAAAATGTAAATGTAAAAGTTATCACCTGGATGCCCTTCTCCCACAGACTCTGAGGTGAACATGAAGGATCCGTCATCATGAACGTCATTCATTCCTTCCATGTTTGCCAGCAACTGAACAGATCTTCGAAATCAGCAGGACAAAATAATCTATCAAGTGCTCAATAATTTTCCTCCAACTTTGGCTAAAGCAGGCCAAGTATGCAGAGCTCCTTATAGTCCCGAGGGTATAGAAGAAAGAATGACAGAAAGAAAGAGAGGTTTGCAGATAGATCACAGACTATATAACACACAACCTCGTCTCGAAGCAAGTTTGCCCCTATATATGGCAGGAAGAAAACACACACACTAAGCTTTACTCACTCTCTCACTCACAAACATACACACATACACACACGTGTCATGTGAACGAGTGGGGCAGACCATTCCAGGGGGTGTTGTTTGGGGGGAGGAGATTCAAACTTTCAGAAACTCTCTGTTAACCCCTTGTGCACTCAGCTCTGCCATAGGATGGTTTTCTTTGGGGTGGGAGGATTGCTGTTGTCAGTGGACAAAGTGGACACTTGTGAGCTAGAAATCATCCTCACATCATACGAATACGTATCAGAACTGGAGCTATGACAAACAGACCTGAAGGTGATTTATAATAAACTTTGTGGAAAAGTTATGTCAAGTAATATCAAATCTAAAGTGGGGTGTGGTGCAGTTAACTGCAGATGTGATTGGATGATACAGCACTCCTCTTGTTTGAAAAAGACATGTGCTTGGCTAAAATGAATTCTTTGTGGTTTTGTAATAAATGCATTGCAAAAACCTTTTAAAAAACATAATGGTTTAACATATAACAATCAAGGACTGTTCCAAGACATACTGTGCTGATCTTTGTTAAAAAATTTTTTGTCTTAGAGTCTGCAGGTTTCGGATTATTATCTATACTGATATGACCAATTCTTCTTGGGGTTTTTTTCTGCAGTCAATTGTAGATTGAAGTTTCTCAAATTTTCGTTTAAAAATTCATTTTCATATCTTCAAAGATGCAATATGGGTCAAGCCAGGATGTGACCAAGAGTTAAAATGTCAAATTAGAAAGACCTACTGTATCAAAACCTTGCAAAATTAATGTAATTAGTGTAATAATGTACATTTTATTTAGCTGCTTCATTCTCTGATGGGGTGTTTGATTGATTTGCATACCACTACGTTTCTCTCAAAATCGTAAAATATTTAAAGAACACTAATACATGAATTTGAGCTGAATTATGACACTTGTCTTGGGTTGCTTTCCAGCAGAATTTTTCTCACTTGCATCACTGATTCTTTTATTTCTTTGTTTATTACTGTGACAAATCTGCATTGTATAAAGTGCTATATAATTGAAGGTGACTTGACAGAAAGCAAGTTTAATAGTTAATAGTTTATTGTCATTTAGTAGATGCTTACAAAGCAACTTGTAGTACAGTAAATGCAGGGCCCTCCCCTGAAATAATCTCATGCCCTGCTGTCAAAGGCACAATAGTGACAGGGCAGGATTGTGATCTTAGTTACTCTCCAGTTCTTTAGGTGCCCACACATGGGATTAAACCTACAACTTTTATGCTTGAGCAGAAAGACAAACAAAATCTATAGGAATGACCTATATAACTACTGAACTGGCTGAACTGTGATGGTGGATTGCACAGATGCTGAATAAATGTGTTGATGCTTATCTGTCAACACGTGTTTAACTTAAGCATTATAATATTATAATTTTGTTTGGTGTTAAGTGTACAAATTTTGTTTTTCACATGAATTTTGGAGGAAGAATTTTTAGTGAACAAATGAGATGGTGAGACAAAGGTCAGTTTCTTGTTGAACTCTCAACCTGAGACATGTGGCATAAAAGATGAACTCTAAGAGAAAAAAATGGATCATTTTAGTCCACTAACATTTTTCCACTGAACAACTGAAGACAATTATATTCAATAATCATAACATTATAAAAATATTTATTGTAATAAAAAACACTGAAAATCAGCATTGGTTACTTTTTTTCAAAACAGACAAACAGGTGAGCACGTGAGACCACACTTCATGGACTATGATCTTTTAGCTGTGAGTAGATATGTGGTCTGGTCAGAAAACAAACTCGACCGAACAGGATCAGAAAACGGATGCAAGCAGGGCTACAATGAGCTTAAAAGTTCATGGCTGACAGTCACTAGCCCTGTGCATAATGACTGGTCCACTGCTGAATACACATATGACAGAACTATTCCTATCCAATAGTTTTTTTTAAATCACATGAAAAGAAACATAGACCTATCCATTATGCTGATTTCAAGATCTGTTCTTGTTGCAGTTATAATTGAATCTTTAAATTAATTCAGGTGACTCTGAAATGAAAGGCTTATTCTTTTCTTATTTTAATGAGCCCAAATTAATTTTGGTGTTTAATTGTAATTGTATAGTAAATGTTTGGTCACACTTTAGTTTGGGAATCAGTTTTTACTATTAGTGATGATTTCGCTTCAATAAACTCCTAATTTGCTGCTTATTTATAATTTGTTAATTAGTATGTGCTTTATAAGTAGTAATAAACAGCCAATATGATAGTAATATGTATGCTAATAAGCAACTAGTTAATAGTGAGAATTGGTCCATAAATAAACAAGTTACCAAATGTTTAGTTATAGATGAAACTCAAAATTAATTAATCCTTACATGAAGATAATTAATGACAACAGCTATATGTTTTTTAGCATTAGTATATGACAGTTTTGCAGGCTGTCCAGAAATGATTTTGACCTATTCCTCCGAACAGAGTTTAGTAGGTTGACCCAACTTAGTTTTCAAAAAATACCACAAACCCCATTAGCGATGGGGTCAATTGTAGGACATTCACCTTTTTTCATGTGTCACCCTAGTGTTCATTTGTCCTTGTGTTTGAGATCATTGTCCAGCTAAAAGATTAACTTTCTCCCACGCTTTAGTATCAACAGACTGTAGGATGTTCTCCAACAGTATTTCCATCCATTCTTGCTTGATTTCAACAAGACATAGAGTCGCTCTACTAAGGAATGCCATCATCATATTGCAATTTAGATATTTTGAAGTCTGGGCGTTGTTTGGATTTTGAGGGGGTTTTTTAAAAAAAAGAAGAAAAGCTGGTTTTGTGGTTATCTGACCACAACAGCTAACCGCTAATGGGCTTTTTGGCAAACTTCAAATTTGGCTTCTTTTGTATCACTCACCCTCACAGGCCAGTTATGCAGAGCTTTTTTGACTGGTGCACCTTTACAGCAAAGTCGGTTTCTGAACTCTGTGGCTTGTTCAGAAGAATTACTGACATGTTTGTGGCTTTGTTTTGTGGGTATTTCATCCTTCCAGTTGGAGTGGATGAGGTGCATCATTTCAGTTTTATGAGGAAGGTGTTATTGTTGCTTCTACTGCATGCAATTAATGCTTTTACATAAAATAACATAATGTATAATGCATAACATGATAATATGTTGAGAAATGCATTTGTTTTACGTCTTTTTGTTAGGAAGGTCAGTTTTTGTATCAAGATGGTGACGTAATTGTAGCAGAAATACACAGGTTGAAAGGTTGATGTTAGTTGAGGTGACAAGCATCTGTTTATGTTTTGTTACCGTTCTCTTGGTACAAAACGTACGTGGCTGCTGCTGGTTGGTGTACGGTGATAAACACAAGTAGTCACCTGCCCTGCCCCATTTTTTTAATGGTAAACTCTTTTGATAAGCATGGAGGAGTGAAATGCATCAGCCAATGGTTAACTGAGACGAGGATGTTTAGTAGGTGGGGTACGTATGCTTCCAGCTGATTGGCCCGTAACCCAGACACATGGGTAAGACAGAAACTCTTGAAAGTGCTCCAGTGAGGTGGACCTAGGTGAACTTTACAGCTGGTGGTGGGTATGAAACCTAAGCTGTGTCTTGAATTTGAAACTGTGCCATTTATTTATGACCTTTCATCATGTTTAACACAATAGATCTCCAGTCTCCGCCCCAACACTCACTGCCATCTCATTGCCAGTTTAGAGCCTTCAAACTAAATCAAGTCACTGTGCATAAAGCATGGAACACAGACAAATTATTTTACAGTTATTTCCATTCAAAAATATGATTAAGTACTCTATCACTGCATCATTGTAATAATCAACTAGAAGTACTGCCACTGCAGTTGCTACTATAACAAGCGAAGGAGGTTTCCCACATTGGCTCGGCGGTCGGCTGGAATGCAGCAGCTGCAGGAGAGGGTGGGATGTTGGGACAACTTTCATCTCAGCACATTCCAGCCTACAGCAGCCAGAAGCAACTGGCCTCTGCCCCTGTCCCCTAAAAATAACTATTACCACCAAAACAGAGCTGGCCCAGATCCACTAACCTAACTGTATCATCTTACATAATCAAGTTCTTAACACTTGTAAGCAAACACACCTGGGACTGACTATGTGCTAATGAAAGAGCTCTGGAACTCATGAAGGACAAACATATATTTGCGAAGGTCTGTGTGGAATTCACAGAAAGGTGCGAAGTTCACTTTATTTGGGAAATAATGGCTGAGATTAGTATGAAAGCCTCAATATATGAACACAAATTTAATGTATGCAAATATACCTTGTTTTTATACGTCCTTTTTATTACATAAATCATCGTGCAGTGGTGTATACTGGACTTCTGTGCGTAGAATAATGTCCTCAAAACATCAGTACAAAAATAAAAATGACCACGCATCTTCGCTTTTTTAACTTCGGTGTCTCATTCTGTCAGCTTTAATGTGGTCTAATGGGTTTTTGTCATTCTTTTGGTCATAAACAAAGTATGATAGAAACATGTGTCGTCCTTAGATCTACTGCAATCTATAAAATATGTTAACTGTGTGACTGGCATCTATTTGATTCTCTTACAATGTTATGCCTGTAATCAATGAACTCTTTATATCTGCCTAGAGCACCAGGACCACAGTGACATAGGCTATCTTCATAACTGATGCATGACATAAACAAAAGGGGCCTTATGTATGAAGCTGCTCAGAGTAAAATTTTAGACCTAAGTGTGTCAAAATTCTACAAATTATGTAATTTTACTCTTATTCCTAGACTTAAGAATAAGAGTGATTCATAAAGGTTCCTAAATGTTAAGACTAGGTATCAGCTCCTAAATTATTTAAGAGCTGAAGAGGTCTCCTAGTTAGGAGTAACAAGATGGCAACAAAGAGGAGGAGGCAAACATTTTCCAGCGAAAATATGATACATTGGAGTTATATGATGATATGGAGTTGATAAAACGATA